>JAPDDN010000220.1:0-73571 GCA_027422405.1 Ptychobarbus kaznakovi
AAACAAGCGTTCAGAAACTTCACAAGTTTATCAATAGCCTAAAAACAACAATTGTGACCCTCTCTGTAAAAACGGGCTAAAGTCTAAAAATCTAATTCTTGAGATAACGAGCATCAAAGTTTGATTACAAGTATTAATTTCACGATGATTTCAATCTTTGACATGGCCTTACTCAGTTAATATTAAAGATACCAATAACATATTTTCACAGAATGTTCTTTACATTTAGTCATTTAGCAGACGCTTTTATCCAAAGGACTTACAATTGGGAATACAAAAAGTGATTAATCTTGAAGAGGAACATACAGAGGAAGTGCCAATAACACCAAGTCTCAGGCATTGTTCAAATAAGTACATGCTAGCAAGGGAAGGAGAGAAAGAGAAAGAGAAAAAGATGAAGATTTTGAAAAAGTTGAAGTTCAAAAAATTTTTATTTTTTTTTATGTAGTACAATGTGAGTTGAAAGAGATGAGTTTTCAGTTGTTGTAGGTTGAATTGACAGGGATTAAGTGTGTTCATAAGCTATTTGGAATGTTCTGGAAAGTGATTTTGAGCCTCTCTGTGATGGTACCACGAGGCGTCGCTCACTAGCAGATCTCAGACTTCTGGAGGGGATGTATAATTCGTATAATAGTGAGTGGAAGTAGGTGATGATTTTATGCAGAAAATAGTCAATCTAAAAAAAATGACTTTAGCTGGGTTTTCACAGAGAGGGTCACAATTGGTTCCCATCTGGTTAGACCCTCCCGAGTGATCATTTAGGATTTAGGGCTGATTATTTAACCTGTTGGTGGACAGTGCCATCTAAATCACATCTGATTTCCTATAAGATTAACAGCAAGTGTATAAACAAGTGGAAAAATAACTTAACGATGCTTTCTTTGTGTCACAAAACAGGCAGGGCATTCAAAACCCATGTGTTTTAGCCAGATAAAGAAGTGTCACTGTTGTCTCGCCTGTAATTGTATGCCCACGTTTGCCTCATACATGTAGTGATCCACGCCCTCTCGCTCTCACTCACACATCCAGGTTCTGCTGTGTATTCAGAGGAGAAGCAACACAAACGCACACAGGGACTCACAGGTACGTGTTGTACACACTTTTGTTATTATGTTGTGCTTTTGTTATGTCAAATACATAAAGGGATATGTTATTGAGCTTTGCAATCATAAGTCAATGCTGTCATGATAATATACAGTGTGTGCTGTTTGTGGCATGTACTGTAGTGATAGGAAAATATTAGGAAAGAGAGAATATGACATGATGAATCTATTTTCTGACTCCTCATCTTCATGTATTCTCATTCACAGGTTTTGATAATGGAGAAAGACTACAGACCCCCTCCTTATTCTGATCCTCAGATGGACCAGACAGGCGTAAACCACCCTGGACAGCAGGCAGTGTTCCCTCCTCAAGCAGGTCAGCTGATCTTCTACTTCAACCTCACTAATAAGAAGGAACAGGACATTTACACCAATGTAATAGAAGTTACTGAAAACGTTAGAACGCTGATCCAAAATGTGAGCTAATATTCAACAGTCTTTGTTGTAGAAACTGCATATTTATTATCAGTTTTATGGAAGGGTTATAAGGAAGTCAAATGTGTGATGTTTCAATCCGTGATGTCAGAACGCCCTGTAAAACAAACACAGACTTTGGCTGGTGTGTTCTCAGATTACGCTTTATGACTGGAAGAATTGTGCATGGAACTGTAACAATATTTTGACCTCTATTAAAGGAATAGTTCATCCGGAAATGTAAAATTACTAAGCAATGTACTCACCCTCAGGCCATCCAAGATGTAGATGAGTTTTTTTGTTCATCAGAACAGATTTGGAGAAATGTAGCATTACATCACTTGCTCACTATTGGATATTCTGCAGTGAATGGGTGCCGTCAGAGTACAAACAGCTGATAAAAACATCACAATGTAATCCAAACATCTCCAGTTCATCAATTAACGATTATTGGATGAATACTATTGGACAGGGTGGATAAGAACATACTGTACATACAGTGCAATAGCAGAAATCAATGTTTTCTGAACACTAATTCTGACCTTTATCTCCAACATCGATCCAGTAGAGTATGTCTCCACTGCAGTGGGTTTCAGTGTTTTCATCCAGCGCTTTGACTCTTTTACAGGTCCACAAGCTGCACCTTATCAACCTCCTCCATATGGGTTTGGGAATCCAACCATCACTGTCCAGCCCATAATCATCCCTGTAGGTGAGTGTGCAGCACCCAGGCCGTCATTTCTCATGCTTTTATTCATGCAACGAGACTCTGGGAATCACTGTGGTTAAACACTATATAAACATAACCAGGATAAACCGTATCAATCGCTAATTCATTAAATAGAGCTGTGTTTAAGTCATACAGAGGAACTAATACTATCTAATTATAATTACTAACATGTCTCTAATAATGAAAGGCACAGCTCTGTAACCCATTGCCTCCTGACTACCAGAAACATGTTTTTTTGGTGAATTTAACATTTGTTTATGTCATTACATTGCTTAGACTGAGCATAAAAAATAGAAACATATAACATTTTTGAAAAATTATATTTTATTCATATGTTATGCTATATCCTCAGAGGACACCAGGATTTTAAAAAGTCATGTTATTAAAATAAATAAAAAGACATGAAAAGGCAAAAACAGTGATTTATTTTTATTTTTTGATCACCAATAAAAAAAATATTTGTACCAAATTTTGAAAAAAAATGATTCTCAACTGTTATAAAAGATGTAACAGAATGATTTCATATACCATTTTGCTTTATGCAATATGTGTGTAAAATGGACATTTCCCATTGTATACAATGTATCTATAGACTGTATCTCATTTGCATATTAATTTGTATTTGGGCCAACGTGTAATGAAAAAAGAAGTGTAATATTGGGAGTAATAATTGGCGAGATTTTCATAATAATATCTCATATTTTATAGGAATGTTGATCAAATGTATTTCCCTCTTCACTTGTTGTTTCTCCCAACATGCTTTTAGTCCTGGTGTCCTCTACAGTGGACTTGTATAACATCAATGTCATGTTTGGGAACATGAAGTCAGATTTGGATTTGAAACCCCATAACATTTTCCTGAGATGTTGATTTATGACAAACAGTTGGAAAATTTGTCAGATTTAATATTGAAATTTAAAGACCAAGGAGAGGGACTGATCATGATGAAACTTTCAAACGTTTCTCTGAAAAGCCCTGAATGTGCTCTTTAGAGGATATCCAGACTTACATCTGTGACATGTATGGTCTCAGAGAAATTCACTACAGAGGACAAAACTCCATAGCTGGCTGTCAGGAGAATATCATTACTTATCCGTGAATCTAATCTAATGTTCTAGGACACTGGTTTACTGTGTGAATACTAGCTTGCACTAGCTGTGTGTGTGTGTGTGTGTGTGTGTGTGCGTGGTGCGTGCGGTGGCGTGCGTTGCGTGCGGTTGTGTGTGTGCGTGTGCGTGTCCGATGTGCGCGTGTGTTCTGCATTTAATAGATGCATTTGTACATATGCAGTTGCGTCCGTGATTCTCACTGATGTCCCGGGACGCATTACCTGTCCTCACTGCATGACAGATGTCCTCACGCAAATCGAACATATGAATGGAACGCTCACCTGGTTAATTTGCGGAGGCCTTGCGCTCTTTGTGTGAGTATCCACAGATTGCTGATATTTCATTCACAGACTGCTGATATTTAGAGCTTGTCTGCTTGCTGTGTTTTTCAGGTGCTGGCTCTGTTGTTGCATCCCGTTCTGTGTTGACGCATGCAAGGATGTGAAGCACAGCTGTCCAAACTGCAAAAACATCATCAGCATTTACAAACGTATTTAGCACAGAGAACATGAAGATCCACCAAAATACAAATAACTCTAAGGAAGTTGCCCAGAAATCACTTTATGCCCCAAGTTACCTTATTACAAATGTATAGCATTCAAAGCAGAAGAGTGATTGAAGATATTTTAAAGTCTCTTTACTTACTTTTATTGTGGCATCTCTATGATATCTCTCTAGCCAATTTATGAGACATTTGGGACTTGAATTTGTCAATATATTGTGAATTTATAACCCACCCACTTATTTCGCCATTGTTATTTGTAAAACTGGAAACATATATGTATTCAAGGTTTCAAGGTTTCTTTATTTGTCACATAATAAATTATACAGGGTATAATCAAAAGTGAAATGTAGGTCAAATCAGGTCCGCTCAGTGGACAGTGCAAAGAATAAAAAAATTGTGCAGTAGAATAAAGAAAAGTGCAAAACAGTAAGATGTGCAAAACAAGTAGGATGTGCAAAAACAGTATATGGGACTTAATAAATAGTACTATAAACAGGAGGGATGAGAGGATGAGAGGGATGAGAGGGATGTGCAAACGGCTATTTTTTTATTTTTTTTATGGAACAAATAAACTAGGGGCCTTCCAAATAGCATTTCGGGAAAGGACCATTTGCAGGGGCGTCCCAAGTGAATACATATACGGGTACATGGTCACTTTAAGGAAATAATGTGGCGCGTCCTCGCATCACAAATCGTGGTTCATTTCAAAGATATGGCGGGAGAGATCGAGAAAACGTAAACAGAATATTCAAGTTGTTTTGTTTTATTTTGTTTTGATTTATTACAGACAAATTCGTCATGCATTTCATATTCAGTTTCATATGTAAGATATTTGTTAGCCTGAGGTGAGGTGATACCTGCCTTCAAGGTGAAGATGAGCAGGATTGACATTGGTTTCTATTGCTCTGAATATGGACTAAATTGTTAACATGTATTGTGATGTTCAATCATTTCCTTAATAGACTAATAAAAAGTTCATTTCAAACGGCTTCATTAATTCTTTCTATCTTCTTTCTTTTTCTTTTGGTGATTAAATAAATGGACCCCCCCCCCTCAAAAAAAAAAAAACAAATAATCTCTCAGTAAATCTTTAAAAATACCTTTTTCTTAACATGAAGAATGTATGTATGTAAATTATTACAAATCATTTTGATCTTAATGATCTAAACTTTTCTCAGAACAGCCTATTCCTATTCGCTTTTATAAAAGAAACGTTCTTTACTGTTTCATTTAAGAACTTACATAGAATCTTTCCATTTCCCCAAATATTCTTTAGAACAAATATTTGACATACATTACTTAAATGCTCTTATTTCTGAATTCAACATTACCTGCATACTCCTGCATTTTTGCCAAGCATTGAAAATAATATAAATGTTGACAGTCTGAAATGAGCACAAACGGATGCGCTGACAGATATAGGCTGGAATGGGACACTCGAGGAGGTGTTTGCACTATAATAAAATGCAGGTGTTTTTTGAACATGTGGCTCCTGACCATTAAGTCTATTTTGCATATTATGGTCATAAGTTTTCACAGCTCTCTGCCGACTGCAGAAACACACAGGTATGTCATATTATAATCAGTTTGGTTGTTTAGATGGTGGTCATGTTGTGTATTTTAGATTATGGACAAAAAAGAGTAGCTGCTTTGGAATGCGGCTACTCGCCTAAACAAATCGCAATCTTATCTTTTGGCTCCCCGTACCAGCATGCCCGGCAAGGTCGTTGTTGGAAATTTATCCTGGGAAAGAACACTGCAGCGGGACACTCTTGTTCCTCCCTATCACAGACATTACCCCCTTCCCGACCAAACTGCCTCCGAACGCTTTGTACTCCACACTGTTGAGCAGGTCTGTTGACCGGCGCCGCAAATGGCACCGGACCGGATGGCTGCTTGCAGTGCTGGATATGTAAACCCCTGTTGCAAGTGTGTGTTATGGTATATGTGCTTTTGTGCTGAGGTGTTTTTTTTGTTCTCACACTGTACTCCCCATTGGAGCATAGTCTGGGGGTCAATTTATTTTTTTGCTCCTCCTTTCCTCATGTAAATGCTGTAATTCTCTTCCATTACCTGTCTTCCTGTTCTGTCTACCCCGTTGTCATATGTATGTTGTGTATGTATGACAGGTTGATGGCTAATTTCGCTGGTACTTATGTGACTAGTGACAATAAAGGGCTACTACTACTACTATGTGTTTCTACAGTCTGACGCATACATTTATGTATTTGAATTGCATATACATTTTCAGTTTTAACAAACAAATAATAACATAATGCCATGCATTTTGTCAGCCATACATTAATAAAAGAGATAAGGTTTCTGCAGTTTTACTAATAAACTTAATGTTTTAAATACACAGTAACAAGGTTTTGATCAATAAATCCAATCCAATCTAATTTCAGTTATAATCAATACATCCAGTTTGTTTCATTCATTACATCTAACTGAATTTAGCTTGTTCCACAGCTAGCCTTTTTGTGATGTTTGGATACAAATAATTTTTATATGAAATTGAGATAAAGATAATATCAATATTACAATCTTTTAACTTATTATCAGATGACATGGGTGAAATCAGGTAAATCTCAATGTCAAAAGTGGCCTTATTTACCTGCGTTAGCCTTCTCTTTGTTTGTATTCATCTGTCCACTGGTTCATGTTGTAGTGTTTAATGTCAGTAGACATTAAACACTTAAAGCGCTCACTTTTAGATTTGAATTATTTGACACAGATTATCTAATTTCTTCCAAACGACACATTCTGCTGACTTTCCTGTTACTCACGACTTCAGCTCCTCCTAACAGATAAAATGTTGTCAAACTGGTTGGTCGAAGCTCTACTTTCAGGGGATCATGACGACACAGATACACACAGAAGGACATGGGACACTTAAGTGGCGTTTAATAGGAAATTGCTTGGCTAGTGTTGCATATAAAACTGTCAAACTATTAAAGCATGTGTTTTTCTTATTCACGGATTACTGATAATGGAAAAAGGACAATTTCGTCCTGATCTATACGCTGACCCATCAATGGTCCAAAACAACATTCCCTATCACACACACACACACACACACACACACACACACACACACACACACACACACACACACACACACACACACACACACACACACACACACACACACACACACACACACACACACAGGTTCTCTATCGAACCCAACCAGGTCAGCTCACTCTGATTCTCAGTTCAGATTGGTCGATTCATAGGTCATTGGTAACCATATGTTTTCATGATGACCTTTTTTCATCAATGATCAAGATCTACCTTACCCACTGACAGTCACGGCATCCAGCATAACCCAATCTAAAGCTTGTATAGGTTTAGAAGGAAACTGGAATATTTCCGCATATCACAATGTTGCTTAAGACACATAGGTTATACAGCATTCCAAACACTGTCGCAGTTAGGTGGTGTAACAACTGAAATATCGACTTGTCTTTTCATGTTGCAACAACAGATTTGGCAAAGGGAGGGGGGGGGATAAATATATATTCAGAATAAAAGAGAAAAATCTGGAATCCATTGACCTCCGGTATCCAATTTGTCCTAATAATCTCACACAAACGTCATGCATGCCCCTGTTGGATGTTATATAGACCTGATTGAAATGGATACACATTTGAATAGTTGGATTGTGTCACTAGAAGGCAGGCTAACTATTTTATTCATGCTTGTTTGGTCTACCAGGGTTCCTCGCGGGCCACATCCGGCCCGTGGGCAGAAAAATGTTTGGCCTGCTCTAATTTCAAATAACGTGGCATAAAAATTCAAACGCAGCATCAGAAAGCGACATTGTGTACACAACGTATGCGACTCAACAAAATACAATATAATTTATTGTAATCAGTGATGCTATGATGTGCTGTCACAAAGTGCAAAAGATTTGCAATGCTTTCTCGTGTCTAGTGTAGATACTATGTAACAGCAAAAAATTAACAATTAAAAAAATGGCAAGTGTGAAGTAAAGAAAAGTGGACACGAAAAATAGATGATTCAAATGTGACTGGACTGAACAGCTTTGAGTGAGTGAGTGAGACCATCGTTGTGATGAATGTTGGTTCGCATTGAGTTCGCAGTTTTAACATACTTTTGCTTTAATTTATTTTCAAGATCTGAGGTAGAATCAGTGTTTGAATTGAGGGGAGTCCCATAAGCCAGGGGTGCAATGATAGTGAATTGGTGGGTTTTTGTTAAATGTGAGCCAAAATCATCACAATTAACAGAACCAAAGACTTAAACTACTTCAGTCTGTGTGCATTGAATTTATTTAATACACGAGTTTTCACAATTTGAGTTGAATTACTGAAATAAATGAACTTTTCCACCACATTCTAATTTATTGAGATGCACCTGTATATATGAAGAGTTAATTTGCAAAAACAGATAACTCAATTTTTTACCATTTTCAAAAATCGTTTTTTGTATTGTGCATTCCAATGAATCGCCATCAAACTGCAGTTGGGTTATTTTGATTAGGTTAAAAAAATACAACTAACTAACACAATAAAAACATTATAACATGATAAAAACGTGATTTTAGAATTAATTTATCTCCGAGTTGTCTGTTTTTGTAAATAAACTCTTCACATATATACAGTATATATGTCAGTGGCCTTCGGCTTGGTTTGTTGACAGAATTCGGCCCTCGGCAAAAACTTTTTGAGGAATTGAGGAACCCTGTTCTACAGCATGCCTACCATCCACCCCTTTGAAGCACAGTGTTTCAGATGCAGTCAAAAACCATAATCATAACAATCTCTCTATATCCAACAGGCAAAACATTGCCGGATTTCCACATCTATTCATCCATTGCTATGCATGCAAAGTTTTGAAACATTTTGCGAAGTATTCAAGAAGAAATTCTTATAGGTAAATGCATTTTCCTTTAAATTATATACTTCTTAACCTCATAGTTAAAAATATGCCGCCTCACATGTTCAGTGTACAGTAGACAGCTTCAATGTAGCTAGTAACAAATTACAAGTTACTATAAATGACGTATTAGTTGCCTGACTGTAGACTAGTTTAAATAGTTTGTAGCAGGGTAAGTCCAAAGCTTCTGATATATAAGAAAATTCGACATGTTATCCATTAGATATTTTGTAGAAAACGTTATTTGGAGTTTTCTATGAATAAAATAGCTGAAGTCATGGGAATGTGCTGCATGACCCAGGCCCACTAATTGCTCCGGCACCATTATTAGGCCTATACAGACTTCAAATCGGTCTTTAGTGTAACCCGTTATAAATTACCAGACTGGCAACCTAATCTCATTTATGAAGGCTTTAAAGAAACTAAATGCAAAAAAAGGCAGTGTTAAATTTAAGCCTAACAAATATAGGCTACTGAAGGGATTACATAGTAAGACAAACTCATTCACTTACGAATATAACTGTTATTTTCTTGTTACTTGATTTAATAGATTATTAGAGTTACCAGACTGAAGCACAAGGTAAGTGAAGTACAGGGAAAAATAGGCAGTTAAACAGTGGGAAGAAAAGTTAAAGCAATGATGAACAGTCACAGCAAATAACAATATTTATATACATATATTACATTTTAAATATTTATGTTAATATATGCACACAAGAATGATACAGTATACCCCTCCCCTTCTCTCTCTCTCTCTCTCTCTCTCTCTCTCTCTCTCTCTCTCTCTCTCTCTCTCTCTCTCTCTCTCTCTCTCTCTCTCTCTCTCTCTCTCTCTCTAGTGACACTCTCAACACTCAACTAGTGACATTCTAGGGAGATTTTCCGGAGCTCTCCAGAAACTAGGTATGTGTTCTTGTGTATTTCAAATTGAAAATTACAGCAGTAATAAGATTACCATACTTTGGTCGACAGTAGCCTTTTGGTTGTCAGAACAAATGTTTCTCTGAGGTTTAAGGATACAAGTCTGTCTTTCTGTCTACAATCATTGGGCAGTGTGACCAAACGTTTTGATTTATATTCAATAGTTGAGTCGCCATAAAGAAAAACAAATACTTATTTCGGTGTGTGTATGATAATGGCACAAGTGTGGGTTGGAAAGGTAAATAATAACTTACTTGATAGACTGAATTTAGCACTTAGTCATAATTGTCTTTCTCCTCTGTTTAAAAATGTGTTTTAAAATAAATATCTGGCACACATGAGGGTCACCCGGCAGACCTGGTGGACAAGCCCCAATGTGAAGACACAGAAAATGTCAATATAACATTAAGGATTTTTGAAGTACAGAGTTTAATGGATAAAAAAGATGAACATTTATTTTCTTCTCTTTTTCATCTCACAGAACTTTAATAATGGAGAAAGAACCCAATCTCCCCCCATATCCTGGTCCTCCAGTGAACCAAATATACATGCCTAACCAAGTACAACCAGTTGCATACCAACCTCAACCCGGTGAGTTGAGCCCTGTGCTTGCATCTGAGAGAAATGAGTTGAACTGGTTCAGTCAGTTTATCGTGAGGTTTTCTCTGTACCTGCAGTTTATCCACGTCAAGCCACACAGATCATCCCAATGACTTCAGCCGCTGTAGCTCCAGCGATCCATTCTGCATCAGCACCAGTCACAGGTCAGCATACATCTCACTTCATATTACTGCTCATTACAAACTCAGCACATGCTGATCCAAAAATATAACCTTTGTCCTCACAAGCACCCAAAATGACCAAATAGTAAATGATTAGTAAATACAGTAATTACGCTCTTAAAAATTAAGCTTCCAAAAGGGATTTTTAACTATTTTTAGTTCCTCAAAGAAACTTCTAGTGAACAGTTCTTAAAATAACCACTTTTTCTTCGTTTTTGGAACATTTTAATAATCTAAAGAACCTTTTGTGCATTGAAAAGTATCATGAATGTTTAAGGTTCTTCATGGAACCATCGATGCCAGTAAAGAACCTTTATTTCTGAGTGTGTAGGAATTAAAGTTTGCTGAGCTGAATTTCTCAAAACACTCTAAAAATGCATTACTGTTGTTGTTTTTTTTCTGTGTAGTCACGCATGTAGTGGTGGTGTCACCGGGTCTAGCCGATGTCTCGGGAGAGATGAAATGTCCTCACTGCCAGCAGCAGATTGTCACCGAGACCAGACATGTCAATGGCCTGCATGCCTGGACCATCTGTGTTTGGCTTGGCGTTCTAATGTAAGAAACAAAACCACTTGCCTGTCATTAGCAAGGCATCGTATTTCAATCTGAGAGTTTTTGTTTTGTTTTGTGTTTTCTATAAAGGCTCTGGCCGTGTTGTTTGATTCCGTTCTGTGTGGATGCCTGTAAAGACGTAGAGCATCGCTGTCCAAGCTGCAAGAGAGTCGTCTTCTTGTACAAACGCATGTAATTCACTCTGTAGCAGACTAATCTTCAGCAGTAGGAGAATTTGACAGAACTGTGTATTAGCTGTTCTTTGACATACAAACATATCTAACAGGGACATAGAAGACTGCAATACTTATCCAGATTTTTGTTGTTACATATAGTTTCATGTAAAATTTGTGTTTTAAATTTAAGCAAATATCTTGAATGTACTTTATATTGTCATTTTGCACAACATAGGTTCATTTTATTAAATTATTGTTTAAAAAAAACAATTTGATTATTTGTAGATCAATGCAATTTTGTTTATTCTATAATATGCCTTTGCATTGAAATGAACTCAAATGCAGTGCTACAAACCAAAGGTGAGGAAAAATGGACCAGCCTGTCCATGATGGGTTTTAGTGGTTTTATCATGTACTTTGATACTTTTACACATCTGTCAGCTTCACTTTACCACAACACACCACATTGTCCAGCTCATGAAGGTCCTGTTTAAGTGTTACCCCTGATGTACACCGCAAGCGTGAGCGGCATATTTTTTTCGGCGTGCATGTTAATAAACGAGTGCATTCACACCGGGAGCAGGAGCAGCGCATGATCGTCAAGCAGCAGTGCAGCGATCGTTTTGGCACCGAGTCTATTTTTGCTGCGCCGCTTACACTGAATTAAAGTCACAGTGCATTGTTCTTGATCAAAATTGACCCAATTAACGTTAAAAATAACCATTTTAACCATACAATCATGTAAGTGATGTGTTTCGTGTTTCACAATCACCATATGAAAAAAACGAAATGCACAAAAACACATCACTTCCACGCAGAGCCGAGCTTAGACTTCTGGGGGTCCTACGCAAAACTATGTTGATGGCAATGGGGCGGGGGGGCTTTTCGAGTGGGCTTTTCGAGTGGTCGAGAAACAGTGTCTCTTCCGCGGCTCGCTGTGCTTTCCACTCGTTGTATTAGTATCGAGCAAGAGACGTTACCACAATCACGTTGGTTTGACTGATTTTTACATTGAAAGTGTGACGACAGCACCGCATTTCAATTCATGTTTTCATAGCCGTTGGCCAAACTGAAATGAAATCACCCCTGGTGTTTTGGGGGCTCTACGCAGCTTGTGTATTCTGCGTATAGGGAGGATCGGCTCTGCTTCCACAAGTTAATGCCCAAACTTCAAAAGTCTGGTAAATTGATCACACTAGAGGCATTTGTTAGCTTTAATGTGACTTTTTCAATTTGTTCTGACGAAACATTCTACCTATCAGATTGTGCTACCAATAATATATTTGTATTGTTTTAAGGATAAGTTTAAGTTAAGGGGCCGCAATAAGACTGCATGGGCCCCGGGGCTATGACTTACTGCAGGGCCCCCCATCACAATAATGATATATATACAATAATGATATATATACAATATAAGGTGCTGGTCATATATTAGAATATCATCAAAAAGTTGATTTATTTCACAAATTCCATTCAAAAAGTGAAACTTGTATAATGTTATATTCCACACAGACTTCCACACAGACTGATATATTTCAAGTGTTTATTTCTTTTAATTGTGATGATTATAAGTGACAACTAATGAAAAACCCAAATTCAGTATCTCAGAAAATTAGAATATTGTGAAAAGGTTCAATATTGAAGACACCTGGTGCCACACTCTAATCAGCTAATTAACTCAAAACACTTGCAAAGGCCTTTAAATGGTCTCTCAGTCTAGTTCTGTAGGCTACACAATCATGGGGAAGACTGCTGACTTGACAGTTGTCCAAAAGACGACCATTGACACCTTGCACAAATGAGGGCAAGACACAAAAGGTCATTGCAAAAGAGGCTGGCTGTTCACAGAGCTCTGTGTCCAAGCACATTAATAGAGAGGCGAAGGGAAGGAAAAGATGTGGCAGAAAAAAGTGTACAAGCAATAGGGGATAACCGCACACTGGAGAGGATTGTGAAACAAAAACCATTCAAAAATGTGGGGGAGATTCACAAAGAGTGGACTGCAGCTGGAGTCAGTGCTTCAAGAAACCACTACGCACAGACGTATGCAAGAACATGGGTTTCAGCTGTCGCATTCCTTTGTGTCAAGCCACTCTTGAACAACAGACAGCATCAGAAGCGTCTCGCCTGGGCTAAAGACAAAAAGGACTGGACTGCTGCTGAGTGCTCCAAAGTTATGTTCTCTGATGAAAGTCAATTTTGCATTTCCTTTGGAAATCAGGGTCCCAGAGTCTGGAGGAAGAGAGGAGAGGCACAGAAGCCACATCCACATTGCTTTGGGTCCAGGTCCAGTTTCCAAAGTTTCAGTCAGTGATGGTTTGGGTTGCCATGGTTTGGGTTGCCATGTCTGCTGGTGTTGGTCCACTATAAATATATATATGTGGGATGAAAATCCTATATAAAGCTCTCTCTCTCTCCCTCTCTCCCTCTCTCTCTCTCTCTCTCTCTCTCTCTCTCTCTCTATAAATATATATATGTGGGATGAAAATCCTATATAAATCTCTCTCTCTCTCCCTCTCTCCCTCTCTCTCCTCTCTCTCTCTCTCTCTCTCTCTCTCTCTATATATATATATATATATATATATTTTATATGTGTGTGTGGGATGAAAAAATCCTATATAAAATCTCTCTCTCTCTCCCTCTCTCCCTCTCTCTCTCTCTCTCTCTCTCTCTCTCTATATATATATATATATATATATATATATTATGCTCTCTCTCTCTCTCTCTCTCTCTCTATGAAAAACCTATATAAAGCTCTCTCTCTCTCTCTCTCTCTCTCTCTATAATCCTATATATATGCTCTCTCTCTCTCTCTCTCTCTCTCTCTCTCTCTCTCTCTATGAAAATATATATATGTGGGATGAAAATCCTATATAAAGCTCTCTCTCTCTCCTCTCTCTCTCTCTCTCTCTCTCTCTCTCTCTCTATAAATATATATATGTGGGATGAAAATCCTATATAAAGCTCTCTCTCTCTCCCCTCTCTCTCTCTCTCTCTCTCTCTCTCTCTCTCTCTATAAATATATATATGTGGGATGAAAACCTCCTATATAAAGCTCTCTCTCTCTCCTCCCCTCTCTCTCTCTCTCTCTCTCTCTCTATTATATATATATATATGTGTGTGGGATGAAAATCCTATATAAAGCTCTCTCTCTCTCTCTCCCCCCTCCTCTCTCTCTCTCTCTCTCTCTCTCTATATATATATATATATGTGTGTGGGATGAAAATCCTATATAAAGCTCTCTCTCTCTCTCTCTCTATTATATATATTTATATATATATATAAATATATATATGTGGGATGAAAATCCTATATATAAAGCTCTCTCTCTCTCTCTCTCTCTCTCTCTCTCTCTCTCTCTCTATAAATATAAATATATTATTTATATAAATATATATGTGGGATGAAAATCCTATATAAAGCTCTCTCTCTCTCTCTCTCTCTCTCTCTCTCTCTCTCTCTCTCTATAAATATATATATGTGGGATGAAAATCATATATATATATATTTTATATATATATTTATGCTCTCTCCTCTCTCTCTCTCTCTCTATATATATAATATATATATATATATATATAATATATATATATATAAAATATATATATATGTGGGATGAAAATCCTATATAAAGCTCTCCTCTCTCTCTCTCTCCCCTCTCTCTCTCTCTCAAAATAAATATATATATATATATATAAAAAAGAAATAAATTTATATATATATATATAAAAAGCTTTAATACAAAAGATATATTTTTTTTATCCATATCACAAAAGATTATACCCAGCCCAAGTAAAACTGAGCTTACTGAAGACAAGTAAAACAGTCACAAATTAGGCTACAACAGAAAAAAGGATAATTAGAAATTCGACCTACTTGAAACACTTAAAGCACTGAAATAATATAATGATGTATAAAAAAAAATTCAAAATAGACTGAATGTGTCCACTGTATTCATTACATATACATTCATTCTTATTTATAATAATATATTTGTTAATTCATATACTTATTTATAATAATATATTTGGAACAATATACCTACAGAAATCACACAGTTTCTGGGCCCCCATGACTTCCATAGTATGAAAAAAACACTATAATTGGTGTCCATGTTTCAAAGTATCTTCTTTTATGTTGAGGAGAACAAAAAAATCATAGAGGTTTAAAACAATTTGAGTTTAAGTATATGATAACTGTATCTTCATTTTTGGGTGAACTGTCCTTTTAAGATATCATCATATCCAGGATCTCATATCTAACACTACACATGCTTTATCTTTAAATATTAACATTCAATTAAGACTGATATATTGATATATTTCTACCGGATTATCTCCCAAGTCCCAATGAATAGCCTATATAGAGTTTGTTCAAACACAAAACCAATGTACTGTACATCCAGTTGATAATCAAACTAATCTCAAATCTGAGTGGACGATGAAGTAGGTTTTCTTTATTTTTTTATGTTCTGCGCAGAATAAAAGTGGGACTGCTAGTGCGCGGTACCCACTTGATCAAAAACCAATTCCCCTCCACATCCAGCTTTAGTAAAATAACAAACTGATAGCTGGGGATCTTACTAACTTGGGGTCTCATTTTCTGTTCGTCGTATCTGGAGTTTTTCACGATTTTTTGAAACCCCTCTCTCTCAGAATTTTCTTTATTTTTACTTGTCGAATATTGTTGAAGTGAAGATGGAGGTGAATGGAGACTGCGCATACTAAAAGGCAGCGATCACCTGATGGATGCATGCAATATCGTTCAAAGTCAAATATAGAATAAATGCATTTGATGGGTAAACCGAATTCAACTAAATAACAGCGCTAATAAGGTGGGGGGTGTGGTGGCTGTGCGGCGTGCCAGGCAATCTACCCCACAGCCAATCACGGGCCACCTCCTTGCTCGGGCCCCGGGGCTTCAGCCCCGCCTAGCCCAATGGTGTTAAAACGGCCCTGGGTATGGACGGGTAGGTTTAGGGTTGAGGTAGGTATGGACATTAAGCCCTTTTAATATAAAGAACAATGGCTTTTTTACAGCCGCCCCAAAATTTGGTATGCAAATTTGCCAGTGGTATTGTTTATGATATGCTCTCTGAATATGGGGGCAACAATGGCAATTCTTTATCATTTAGCCCATGGTCTAGTGTATGTATGATCTTTCACTTTGACCACATAACTGATGGGGATGACTGGGGATACAGTTACCTACTCTCCAGAGCGCTCTCAGAAGCTGCTATCAACAACGAGTACAACAGTACCGATCTGTTCTCCTTTTCTCTGTGCCATTTCTGCCGTGACTGTAAAGTGGGCAAGAAACACAGACGAAAATGTTTCCATTGGAAAATGTCGCTTAGAACCTGACTATGTCTCCATCGTTTTCACTGAGTAGCTCAGTATTGTAAAGACGACCGGAGGCAAAGAGGAGTTTGAACGCCCCATCCAATGAATTTGGCGTTACTGGATCTGATTCTAATCAAATAGCTAATCAAATTACAATTATCTTAAGTTGTATGTTAGTTATCAAGTGGAAAAATCTTGAAATATCAGATACAGTTTATATTTTTTCTAGTAGAGCTTCAATGTACTGTAGCTACCTCCCAATTTTTGTCAGTGCCCCTCGGGCCACCTTCATTTCCAGGACACCCTGATGACATTTTCAACATGCACAGTAAAGACAATTATCATTCACATGTGTATGTTCGTCTGCATTCTCTTAATAACTAAGTTCTCAAGTCACTTAACAATAACACCATCCTTTGACTGACAAAACTAGCTAAACTACTCTGACACGAGGGAGTTACTGTCAATGACGCTGACAAATGTGAAATCTATTTTTGACTCATTTAAAATGAATTCAATGTAACTAATAGAGTAACACTTTTCTTGCTTGCTGTAGCTTCACAAGACTCATTATGCAAAACCTGAACATATACAGCGCTATATAAGTGGGGGAAAAATATTTTAAATGTAATCGGTCTCTTTGGTGATCGGCGTGCCATATGATCACTGCACAGCACTGGGCCACCTCCTTGCTCGGGCCCCGGGGCTTTACAACACCAAGCACGTAGTAATGAGTTATAGAAACGGCCCTGGGTAATTGGACGGGTAGGTTAAGGTTCAGCAGGTAGGTATGGACATAAGCCCTTTATTATAAAGAACAATGGCTTTTTACAGCCGCCCCCAAAATTTGGTATGCAAATTTGCCAGTGGTATTGTTTTTATGCTCTCTGAATATGGGGGCAACAATGGCAATTCGATCATCTTAGCCACTGGTCTAGTGTATGTATGATCTTTCACTTTGACCACCATCTGAGCTGGGGATGACCAGATACAGTGCCTACTCTCCAGAGCGCTCTCAGAAGCTGCTCATCAACAACGAGTACAACAGTACCGATTGCAATGTTCTCCTTTTCATGTGCCATTTCTGCCGTGACTGTAAAGTGGGCAAGAAACCACAGACGAAATGTTTCCAAAAATGATCGCTTAGAACCTGACTATGTCTCCATCGTTTTCTACTGAGTAGCTCAGTATCTGTAAAGACGACCGGAGGCAAAGAGGAGTCAGGACGCCCCATCAACAATGAATTTGGCGTTACTGGATCTGATTCTAATCAAATAGCTAATCAAATTACAATTATCTTAAGTAATGTATGTTAGTTATCAAGTGGAAAAATCTTGAAATATCAGATACAGTTTATATTTTTTCTAGTAGAGCTTCATGTACTGTATACCTCCCAATTTTTGTCAGTGCCCCTCGGGCCACCTTCATTTCCAGGACACCCTGATGACATTTTCAACATGCACAGTAAAGACAATTATCATTCACATGTGTATGTTCATCTGCATTCTCTTAATAACTAAGTTCTGAAGTGCTTACAATAACACCACCCTTTGACTGACAAAACTATAAACTACTCTGACAGAGGGAGTTTACTGTCAAACGCAGACAAATGTGAAATCTAATTGACTCATTTAGTAATTCAATGTTATAATTTAGTAACACTTTTCTTGCTTGCTGTAGCTTCACAAGACAGTGTGTCATATAGCCTGAACATGATACATATATAAAGAATAAATATTTTAATGCTAAATCTTTTAGGAGTAAGATCAATCATATTCATCAGATTTCAAATAGATCAACAACATGCACGTAGTAGACTTATAGAAATAATTGGGACAATTCAGTTTTTTCAATTCCAGGCAACTTTTTAAGGCCGTGTTGTTTGATTCCGTTGAAATTGCAAGGATGTATGCATCTGTCTGGTCCACATGCAAAACCAATATCCATGTGCACAAGTTTTTATGTATTTTGTGCATTGCACTGGTTTTAAAGAAAAATAGGATCTTTTTTCGTAATCTGATTGGCATCTATCTGTGTCATATTAGTGGGAGAGCTAATTCAGATATAGAATCTGCAACAGTTTTGCATATTCTTCAGTTTCTCAGAGATGAGTGTATATGGAAATGATATCACAGTTTTTTAAAGCTGCATCAATCAGCTAGGATATATGAGTGTTTGATTCCGTTCTGTGTGAAAGGCTGCAAGGATGTACAGCATCTTGTCCCACAAGGCAAATGGTATCAACTGACCCCATAACAGGCATGACTTGCTGCAACATTCATAAAAATGTAATAAAAACATCTGAAATGGCAGCATTATCTGGACTTTAGTGGGAGAGCGGGGACGGCTGCAACAGTTTTGCATTTACTTCAGTTTCTCAGAGATGAGTGTATTGGAAAGCTATATTTGAATGCTTTAAAGCTGCATCTGTCAGCTATATATGAACATATGATAATATATAGTATGTACAAATCATTCTTGAACAGACCAGGTCAAATGGTACAACTGACCCCATAACAGGGACAGTTGCAACATTCATAAAAATGTAATAAAAACATTATTTAACATAATTTATAAATGTCTTTATTTCATTTGTGCACAGATAAGTGTCACGCCCCTGGACCTGTTTTGTTGTGTTTTCTGTCCCCATGTAGTGATGTTATGACACCGAAACTTCAAAGCGTGTATCGAGTATGCAGCGCTTCTCACGAAGCTGTGTGCCGGAGCACGTATTGTTTTCAGGGAGTCATGTGATCAACGAAAAACGAAGCCTCACTTTCTGTTGAATGTTAGAAACACCAGCTCTTACTTTACAAGCAAGTTTTCATTCAGAAAAAAAATATAATATTTGGCATATGCAATTCATGTGTACATATTCTTCTATTACATCATATTGATATTCATATTGGCATTTAATGCCACAGTTTAATTAGTATATTATTTTATCAGAGAGAGAAATTCAACAAACAAACAAGCATTCACACACTGTTAGGCTTTTATTTGTGCATGTAACCAGAGCCGATCCTATATTTCTGGAGGCATTTGTCCGTGTTTCACTCCGTCTCGAATTGCGCTCGCTGAAAGTGCTCGAGAAACAGTGTCTCTTCCGCGGCTCGCTATGCTTTCAACTCATTTATTTAGTCTCGAGCAGTAGACTTTACGACATCCACGTTACACGATTTGACTGATTTTTCCATAGAAAGGCCGACAGCACCGCATAACAATAAATTAGCATTCGTGTTTTCATAGCCGCTGGCCAAATTCTAAAACGAAACTAAAATGAAATCATCTTTGATAGCAAGGGGGCCCCTGGTGTTTCGGGGGCCCTATGCAGCTTGCGTATTCTGCGTATAGGGAGGATCGGCTCTGCATGTAACAGTCGATCTATTGAATTTGTGGTCGCTGCTTTGTCCGCCGGAGCATCTTTCACAGGCTTTTGGCTGCTGTATTTTTTATTAACCACCAGATAGCGCTATTTTTGACACTCGCAAAGCTTTGAATCTTTTCCGAAACAGTCAGAGGAGAGCCAGTGCTTCATGAGGCTTCGTTTACCCATCACTATCCCCATGTGCTCCCCGTGACCCAGTTTCTCCTTTAGTTGATTGTGTTTATTTGGTTCTGGTGTGTCTCGTCAATTACCCTCATTTTGTCTAGTATTTAAAGTGTAGTCTGAGACAAGGTCTTCACTGGGTATCGGCTCATCTAGGTGTCCTGAGGCCTCATTTATAAGACATGCGTACCCACAGATTTGATCGTAGAGTATGCGTACGCAAAAATCCACGGCAATGTTCATATTTATAAAAATGGTCTTTGATGTAGAAAAGAGCTTAGCGCCACGTCAGGGTCTGAGCAGACGTACGCACTTTTGTTTGCCCGAGTGCTGCAGGTTTTTGGCAATATAAACCATTCTTGCTGATTGTAATAGATTTGGACATTGTCAGGTGCTCTTTTATAAGTCAATGACATTCATTAGAAATCGTTTACAAAGCGGAGATCTGAAACTGTTCAGCTGCGCGCAAGTTCAAGATAATCTGCGATTCATAGATTTCACGTATGAAAGAGATACGTATCTCTTTACGTAGATATCATTCTTCTTATGATGTAACAAGTACATCATGTGTTTTGGAAAGAGGAAGAGTGCTAAACCATTCAGGGCTTTATAAGTAATTATCAAGTGGAAATCTTGAAATATCAGGTTATATTTTTTTCCCAGTGTAGCTTTCTGATATTTTCTGTGCATCTCTGGCCTCCGCATTTGACATTTACAGCACTCCCTGGTGACATTTTCAGCATGCACAGTAAAGACAATTAACATGTATGTTTGTCGGCATTCTCTTCATGACTAAGTTCTGAAGCCACTTATAAAACCACCCTTCGACTGACAAAACTAGCTAAACTACTCTGACATGAGGAAGTTACTGTCAATGACGCAGCTAATCCTTACGTCTACGAGAGACATAGCTAGTTTATCCACCTCAACCCACACAGAGCATGCTAACCTATGTACCGTCTGATCGACGCTCCAGAACGACCAGACACAGAAACAGTTTCTTCCTCCAAGCAATCCATCTCATGAACACTTGACATTGAGCACACAATACTATTATACAATTATTTATTCACCACATATACTTATTTTTTCATTTCAAATTTGCACTTATCTGACCTCACACATAATTGTATTATATATTGTGTTTTTGCTATTTTGTACATTGCCTACTTGTATATTTGTATATTATACGTGTATTATCCTGTTACTGTCTCTCCGTTGCACTGTGGAGCTTCTGTCACTATAACAAATTCCTCGTACGTGTAAACATACCTGGCCAATAAAGCTCATTCTCATTAAATCTGAGATTTAATTAAATTAATTGGTTTACTTACTTTTTCCTTTTAGCTTCCTAAAACTATTAGGACATTTGAATGTTTCACTTTCACCTTATTTTAGTTTTATTTGACCATCACCATCTCCCGCTTTCGGTTCAGTATTACAGTAGTTCTAGCAACTGTTGTGTCCTTGATGGGTCCCTGCTAGCGTAGCTAACAGTCCCCTAAGATGAATGACCCTGCATTACTTTGAACAAGTGACAACTGCCTAGTCATATCTCATAGCTTAAACTAAATAAGGAAAGCCTTTCCTTCTCCCTCTGACTCTTTCTGGTTTTATTTGAGTTTGTTTTATGTGATACTCTCGTAGTGGCCAAACCTCTGAGAACCATCAGTGCTTTGAGTAATAATTTGACTACATGTGTAATTAGCTGACCCCTGCTGACAGCCGTCATCAGAGTTACTCAAACCCACTTGTAGCAAATTAGCTCAAAGTGAGATGGACATAGTTAATCATAACGGGTTGTTATCAATCATATTCATCTTCAGGAACTAACTGTAGCATTAATAGTACAATAAAATGATTTGTTCATCCGCAGGACAGTTCTAATCGTCTATTGACTCGACGGAAAATTATTTATCTGGCCATGAAAACTATTTTCTTACTGATACATTGCTCTCAGAGCCTGTCACAAAACCTGAACGTTAAAGTGACCTCGTCACAGCTGTTTTGAGTTGATTAGCTGATTAGCATGTCGCCATATTCTAATTAGTTGAGTGAATTGGTGGGTTTTTGTTAAATGTGAGCCAAAATCATCACGATTAAAAGAACCAAAGACTTAAACTACTTCAGTCTGTGTGCATTGAATTTATTTAATACACGAGTTTCACAATTTGAGTTGAATTACTGAAATAAATGAACTTTTCCACGACATTTAAATTTATTGAGATGCACCTGTAGATAATCACATCCCGGCCTCGAAAGGTTAAGATAAACACTGTTGAAGAACAATCTGAAGAGAGGAATAGCCTACAACACATGGGTGAAGCCACTTGTTTGTATTTTAATTTAAATTTATTTATTTATTTGGGGGAGTTCAGGCTATTAAACTTTTTTCTATTCAGTTCCATTACACAAAAGCACAAACATAGGCAACATTGCACATCTCAAAGCATGCAAAACAGAACAAGGTGAAGCCACTTGTTGAGATCTGCTAACCCCAAAAACTAAAACGAGGCACTAGGATGCTCTCTAGTGGCTAACCAATAAACCAGCAACAAATTAAACCTCCCTTCAAAACCTCAAATGAAGTCCATCATTAGCTTGCTGACAGCCTTACAATGCACTTATAAAGAAAAGACGACCTTGGAGAAATGAACAAAATGGTAAACTGTTACATTTTAATTTCTTTAATAAGATTATCATTATTTATCACAAATAACTGGTAATTCGGTGCAGGAGTCGAGTGCTTTGATATGGCAGTACTGTGTCAGAGCCTGAGGCTGTGCAGGAGAATAATGACACTAAACCTTGACTTGACCTGACACGAGACTTTCAGCTCAACTACCGAGAGTACAAAACACATGGAAATACTTTTCAGTTTCTGATTTGAAAACAAATATAACTTTTGAAAAAATGTAATTTTTGAATTTAACATTTAACAAAATGTGTGTGCGTATACATGTATATATATATCCATCTGATCAGAGGTCCTGTCCTCTGTGTCCTAATAACCCGTTAGTAGAAGGACAGCAGTGAGGATAATCTGTCTGTGAAGTTAAGTCAGTACAGGCTTTACCAGCTCAGCATCTTTACCTCTGTTTTCATCAGGTGTTACACGTTTCAACATGTTGTTGACAGTGTTTTGTACTCCGTCTTCAGCTGAGATAGATGTCTAAAATGTTCTAATATTTTGCAACCTTCCCATTAAATTACTTTTCTTGGTTATGTGAGCATTAAGGAAACTCTCCATTGTATCATATTGCCAACATTATGGGACCGTTACTTTCAAATGTCCTCTGAAAGATCTGAATCAAGAAGATTCAGATTAATTAGATTAATATCAAACTAAAATGTTTTTAGACAATGTGTAATCTAGCCTAAGTTTGTGTGCTAATGTTTTGAGAATGAATGAATGCTCTGTTACTGGAAGTATGGTTTGTTGATAAGAACTTTGCCAGAACGGTAACGTTCAAAGTTCTGAGAACGATCTGGTTATGCATTATACAAAATACATCAGAATGGTCTTATGGCCACCTAAAACCTTTAGCTCTTAAAGCTCTGCTACACTAGTGCAGTTAACAAGTCATCTGAATGCAGCTTAACCTAATCGTCAACAAGCACTAATCTGGAGTCCTACGTTACTGTGTGTGTGTGCATGTGTGTGTGCATGTGTGTGTGTGTGTGTGTGTGTGTGTGTGTGTGTGTGTGTGCATGTGTGTGTGTCTGTCTGTCTGTGTGTGTGTGTGTGTGTGTGTGTGTGTGTGTGTGTGTGTGTGTGTGTGTGTGCGTGTGTGCGTGTGTGTGTGTGTGTCTGTGTCTGTCTGTCTGTGTGTGTCTGTCTGTCTGTCTTCTGTCTGTCTGTCTGTGTTGTGTGTGTGTGTCTGTCTGTGTGTGTGTGTGTGTGTGTGTGTGTGTGTGATGTGTGTGTGTGTGTGTGTGTGTGTGTGTGTGTGTGTGTGTGTGTCTGTTGTGTGTGTGGGTGTGTGTGTGTGTGTGTGTGTGTGTGTGTGTGTGTGTGTGTGTGTGTGTGTGTGTGTGTGTGTGTGTGTGTGTGTGTGTGTGTGTGTGTGTGTGTGTGTGTGTGTGTGTGTGTGTGTGTGTGTGTGTGTGTGTGTGTGTGTGTGTGTGGACACAAATGTTTATGTGTGTGGTGTGTGTGAGGACACAAATGTGTATAATGTGTGTGTGTAAATAGTACAAGGAGAAGGTGGAGAAGGTGTTTATGAGGACATTTTCAGTGTCCCCATAATTAAAAAACCCATGTGTAAAACGTGTAAATCATACAGTAAATCATACAGTGTGTGTTTTTTTGAGGGAAAAAGAAATGTGTCCTGTGTGTGGTGGCTGTTCTGTCTGTGTGTCTGGTGTTTGTGTGTGGTGCACATACGCACATGTGTTGTGTACAGTGTGTGTGTGTGTGTGGTGTGTGTGTGTGGTGTGTCATTACGCTGGAAAGTCTGGAAAGTCCCGTAAACTGTGTGTCCATAAACACCAACATGAGTGTGTGTGTGTGTGTGTGTGTACACCTCTTATTACATGTTACTTCTCAGATCTCAATTAATATTCACTGTACTGGTTACTAAATATGTGAACTACTAGCACCCATACACACATAATGAAAGGAGAGTTGAGGAGACTCTTTGTAATACTCTGATAGCGGATTATCTGAAGGCTACTTAAAGAGACACTCACACACACACACACACACACACACACACACACACTAATGTACACCTATGACCTGAAGCTCTGGGATCCAGTTATTACATAAGACTCCCTCAAGACATTGCACGTGGACACAGACCTGGCCGTGGGTATGTGTGTGTGACCTGTCGGTGGTCTATGACAGCAAGAGGTCTTGGTCGTCTTTAGGCCAGAAGTTTGACCGCTGGATCATCACAAGAAGCGTGATTGCCGAGGAGTTTGCTGTGGTTTATTTATAGGCTGTGCATCAGCAGCAGTCACAATGCTGCAAATGAAGCTCTTCAGAGAGAGAGATGCATGTGACAAGTGAGGGTGGACTACAGCGGTCTATATTCAATCAGACGTGAATTTTACCCTCAGCTGCACACGGATCCGCGGAGCAAGCCTGCCACAGCTCTCACTGCAAGAGGAGATTTAACAACACTCAAAGAGGCTGGAAGAAAGAAGCAGCAGCAGTGAAATCAAGAAATAAGGATGCTCTTCTACAGATGTAGTGTGTGGGTGTGAAGCTGTCCGTCGCACATCAGCTGGTTTCTGTCACTGGTTTTTAATATTGAGAAAAAGCGCGGCGTTCGGTTGCAATGTCAGTGCAGGAGTTTGTGTTTTTTGCAGGATGATTTTCACAAGATAAGAAGAGATTTGGATTGTGGGAATGTGTGTAGAAACTCTCCTGCTCTAATAAATACATATCGACTTTAAGGCGTTATCTAAAATACAGTCTGAACTCATAAGGTGAGTAACACATATTGCTGTCTGCGGTTTATATAACTGTGTTTCCTGCAGATCTATTCTTTAACCCTTGTTAATCATGGTTTTGCTTTTTAAATTAACTCGTAAGTCGTAATAATTCGATTCTGGAGTTGTGCATGTTTGAAACTGCATGTGTTTATGTGTGTGCCTGTGTTTCTGTCTTCTTGTTCTTTATATAATTTGCATGCAGCTCCATCTAGGCCAGCCCACGCGCGCCTCTGGTTGCCATAGCAACTGTGGGGGGTTTATAAGGGGTAGATGATGCGAGACTAACTCATCGTTGCACTCGGCTTTTACCACTCAGCAGCAGAGAATGAACAAATGCATCCGCAAGAAATAGTAGCATAACATTTATTTATTTATTTATTTTTAATTATATATTGCATTTATTATAAACCACATAAATCGCACAAACAGATGACAAAACAATTCAAAGGTGAAATGTGCTAAACTCCTTTCATTTATTTTTGAAAAATGTATTTAATAGCCAAAAGTGTATATTGCTATGGAAATGGAAATTACAGCAATAAGTCTGCCTGCATCACCTGCACTCTAATACTGTAATGCACACTTATTTTAATATAGTTATACACATTTTTTTGTAGTTCAGTGTCAGTGATAATCAGTGACTGATTCATCAGTATGTTGTATACTGTCGCTTTTAATACAATTTTAATTAAAATACAAAGAAGTGTAAAGTTTTGTTGTTGATTTATACCATAACCGTAAATGCGATTGTGTTTTCTTACCTGTTGTTAAGTATATCCTATAACAAGGATTCTCGAACGAGATAAATTTTTATTTATTTATTAGTTTTCAATCTAGTCTGGAAAGGATTGGACAGTAGCCTAATTGCAGCGATCTCATGTGATTGAAAGACATAAAACGAGGCTGTGAGGCATTCAATTGATTATGCTGTTGTTTAACAACATACCAACGAAATAATGATGACTGATGATTCTCTTTCAAAAACTCTATAAAACAGTTTTGAAAGTTGTGAAAATTAGTGCATGCCATAAGTCTATGCCTCACAGCCTAGTTTTCATTGCTGTTAAATTCCAATATGGCTTCTAACATAATTAAAGTCCATGTGCAGTTGCTGCCGACTTTGGCATCCGAACACTTGCTGCCTTATGAGGCATTGACTTTGCAGGCAGCTCATGAAACTGATTTCGGACAGGCTTCTGGGGCAGCGTAACGGTTTAATGATTTACAACAATATAGAATGAGTTTTGGCGATAACAAAATGAATATTAAATTACTATAATACTAATTTCTCGCTAGAAATAACTTCAAAAGCGCAAAAAGTTAGTCAGAAATGTACACACAAACTGACCACCAAATGCAACTTTCAGACGCCATCTTTGTTTTTTTAGCTCAACCATAATTGAGTGCACAGGATTGTGGGATATCAAAGGCAGTGAAGGATACATCTATGCTGCCTTCAAAAATCAATCAGATGAAGGTATCTCAAGAGCTAACTTTGCAATATTTCACAAGAAAATGGTAATTTCATAGTGACTTCTTGTGATTCATCTAGTTGGTTTGGTTAATGACTTTTATACTGAAAAAAGTTTGAATCCTTATATGTTTTGTATGTGTATGCTAGCGTATACATACAGTCGAGAGCATAGCCTTTCAAAGTATACTCCATTTGATAGCATACACGAATCAGCTGACACATGCATTCTAGAAAGTGTGTCCAGTGTCTGCACTGTTTCTCTCCAGAAGGTATGACTGACAAAATATCTTTGTACCCTTTTAACTTTTAAATTAAAGTTGTTACAGTTGTATCTCTTAACGCCCTCAATGTAGGCGTCTATTATTGTTCCATCTCTTTAGTTTTGTTTTCAACTGAAAGAAAAGCGGCCAGGGCCAGTGTTGCCAAACATAGAGGTTGCATACATAGATGCCTCATTAGCGACTGTTTCTATGGGCCCCTATACGCAAGCCATCCACCATATTGTAATGGTCAACTTGACGTCATTCACTATAGTAACCAATTAATATTCGAAGATGCCACAAAACTGCACAGCCGATGGTCTGCGAATGCATACTTTGGTGAATGACGTCTAGTTGAATTTTCCAAGATGGCGGACGCGTCTAGGTGCTTGGAGGGGTTGGGTCGAATGGGCCATCTGTACAGGCTTTACACAGAAAAAAGGGGAAAATATTTTTTTGTATTCTTTCTCTTCCAGCCATGGCTCTAAGGCCCACCCTCATCGTCATTCTCTTTCTGATTGGCTGCTGCGCTCTTGAGGACCCGCACAAAGTTACGGCCCCGCCCCCTCCTCATGGGTGTGACGCTGCAGTGGACCCGCCCTACAGAGTTTTGTGCGATCTGGAGTCTGTGTGGGGCGTGGTGTTGGAGGCCATAGCGTGTGGCGGTACCGTATCCGCTCTGATCCTGGCCATAGTTATTTTAGCCAAGCTGAAAACCGTAACCGAACCGGAGAAGCGCTGTGGAGTCGGTCCCCTCCTCCTCCTATTGGCCGGAACCATGGGTCTCTTCAGCCTATCGCTGGTCTTCTTGGTGGGGCGTGGCGAGGTGCTCTGCATGGTGCGCCGCGGGCTGTGGGGGGCGCTGTTTGCCATGTGTTTCTCCTGTTTGCTGGTGCAGGGAGTGCGGCTGAAGAAGCTGGCCGGAGGGAGGCGGAGCCCAGCAGGCAGCTCTCTCGCCGGATTGGCTTTCGCACTCACTGCGGTTCAAGGCATCATTGCTGGAGAATGGCTGCTGCTAACGGTGGTCCGCGAGGGACATGCAGCCTGCGATTACCTGCCTTTAGACTTTGTCCTGGTGTGTAGCTACGCTCTAGCGTTGTTGCTAGCCGCCAGCATGTTGTCGTTGGCTGTGGTGTTGTGTGGAGGGAGCAACAGAGAGGAGTCGAGCAGGAAAATGATGAAGTGGAGGTGCAACGCTCTCTGGCTTTTCCTCTCATGTCTGTCCTCACTTCTGCTCTGGGTCGCCTGGCTCGGTCTCTATCTCTATGGAAGCGCCGACATCACGACCATGGCGAAGGACTGGGATGAGCCGGCATTAGCGGTTGCGTTGGTAACCGAGGGTTGGGTGCTGCTGTTATTTCACGCGATCCCAGAAACGCACCTGTGCTTGCGTCCGTCCAGTCAGAGGAATGCAGACACCGGCCAGAACTACTATGACACCCCTCAGCTGCCAACGGCACAAAGTTACCATGATGACGAGCGGCCGACCAATCACAGAGCTCCGTTCGAAGAGAGTCAGGCGTACACCGTAGAGGAGCACAGTGCGGGTAGGATGCCACACAAAAAAACATGTGCAAGGATAGTTTACAGTTCTGAACATTAAACCTAAAAATAACCAATAGAGAACGCTCCGTGTAGGATCTCTTTAGGTTGTTATGAAAAACCTTTCTGCAACATTCTGTAAAGGTAAACTTATGGTTATAAAAATAAAGCTAAAAAATAGCCATTAGAAAACATAATAGTTAGGTTAATACAAAAACCTATGTTCAACATTCTCTAAAGGTTACTTTATGGTTATAAAAAAACAAGCTTAAAGGGGTCATATGATGTGATTTCAAGTTTTCTTTCTCTTTGGAGTGTTACAAGCTGATTGTGCATAGATAAGATCCCTGAAGCTGCAAAGACTAAAGTCTCAAAACCAAAGAGATATTCTTTATCAAAGTTAAGACTCGGCCACGCCCCCCTAAAACAGCTCATTCAAACATGCCCCCACATGTCTACGTCACGATGTAGGGATATTTGCAAAAAACTACTCGAACGTACACGCAAAGATAGGGGGCGTGATTTATATTCTCGCTGTAGTATTGTTGCTGCCGCGGGTGTTGTGCCCAATTCTGACCGCTGCCAGATTATTACCCCCCTAGTATTGGTAGGTTTAGGGTTAGGTGTGGGGGTGGGGTTCGGATTAGGTAATCAGATAGCGAGCAACAATAATGTACAGTATGTGGAAAATAATGTTTTTTTAACCTTAAACCGCGTAAACACATTGCATTACACCAAATACACAAAATAATGTTATTTTTAGCAACACCATATGACCCCTTAAAAATCATCTTTAGAGAACATTCTGTAAACGTAGGTTCTATTTGTGTTGTTACAAAAACAATAGTTTTAGAAATCATTATGTGTACGTTCTTTTTTGGTTAACACTCACACACACACACACACACACACACACACACACACACACACACACACACACACACACACACACACACACACACACACACACACACACACACATACACACCATTTTTTGCACACACTCACAAACACATTTCCTCACAGGACTCAAACACACTCACACATGACATGGGGAAATATGGGGACACAATGTCCTCAATGTCCTCACACCTTCTCCACATACACACACAAACACACAAACACATAAACACCCCACACACACACACACACACACACACACACACACACACACACACACACACACACAATTGCCTGCAACATTCTGGAAAGGTTAGGTTTATGGTTATAAAAAATAATGCCCAAGTAAATACAAATAAAAAAATAACCATTAGAGAATGTTCTGTGTTTTTACTTCCTGCAGTGTTTTGGGAAGGTTAGTTTATGGTTATAAAAAAAAACTAAAAATGACCATTAGGGAATGTTCTGTTTAGGTTGTTACAAAAACCTTCCTGTAACTTTCTGTGAAGATTAGGTTATGGTTATAAAAATACCTACAAGTAACCATTATAGGGAACATTCTGTATAGGTTACAGAAAAGTTCTGGAAAGGTTAGTTAATAGTAATAAAAACGTTTCTATAACATTATTATTTGGTCTTGTGAAACAATTAGGAAAATGTTCTTTGTTTGCTGAGGCAAAACATACAAAGCTCCTGAAGCTTTACAAAATCATTTAAATGTCCATATGTTTAAAATATTATTTTTTTTCATATATATTCTATTTAGCCAGATTAGAGTTATTATATACTGATTTTTAATTAGTTTTAACTTTGTTTTACATAATATATTGTATATATTGTCTTGTTTTTTTCAGTTCTCCAGACTGGAGGTTATCATAACGGTTTGATACGCCCCGCTGTACCGTACCGCAGTCACGTTTACCAGCCCACCGAGATGACCCTGCTCATGAACGCAGGACCGGTCAGTAACAATACTGCACATAAACAATACTTTACTGCCTACGCCTCACAAACAATTCACCTCACGCTTTGTGTTCCAGATCCCAACCGCCCCTCCGAACTTCACGGGGAGGCATCTGTGGTGAGAGCGGTGACCGTGGCAATAAAGTCCTCTCGGGCCCTTAAAGAATTGGGTTCGGGTGACTTCACAGGCTCAAAAGGCACTTTAGTAAGGTCTATGTTAATCATTTGGAAATGCTCCTCTAATAAAAGAGCTGATTGAAGATAATGGACATTTTCAACATGGGAGCAGGCTAATTTTGCACATGTTCTCTAATAAGTGCTTAATACAAAATAAAGGATTTGCTACATATTCGATATCACTCAGGTGATGTCTGTTTAGATTAAATGAATCAGGACCTGTACGAATTTACATAGACAGAGATGTGTGAAAGAGAAAGGAGAGGGAGTGTTAAAATCAACATGAAATGCTGTAATTTACTTACATAATGTGACACATTTCTGAGTGTGAGAGAATAAATGTCATGCATTAATTTATTCAATGTGAACTGATTGACTGGAAGGGAAAATAAGAGGTATTTGTGATGTCAGCCACACAAAAAAGCATATTATTTCAGCAGCAGAAACAAGCACAGATAAATGATTCACAATGTAACCTGAAATGTGTATTATGGAAGTAAAATGGGTCAGTTATTTAATGCTGGATTGTGTAAGAGATTATTTCATTCATGTCTAGCCTTAGAAAGTCTTCTGCCTGCATTCCACTTTAGATATATAATCAAAATCTATCGCTTTGAAATGTATTAAACTGTATTTCAGTTATTTGAATTGTTTTGTATTAAATTGTTTAATTAGTATCTTCTTTTTAAGCTTTTTTAAATTGATATCACGTTTGATGTTTTTTCCACACTTTGCACGCTTGACTGTCAGTCTTTATGAAGCAGTTGCTCTTTGTTCTGCTCGTGATGGTCAGATCGTATTTTTCCCTATACTTGATTTCTATATTTGAAACAAATTCTAATAAACATTCCTACAGTGTTTACAAGGCGTCTCTTATCACTCTTTGCGTACCGCGTCGTGCGCATGCGCACGCGGACGCGTTCAGTCACAGTTGCTAGAGGCGCGTTGAAGCGTTACCAGGGAAGTGACAAGCGACTTCTTCCGGATTAGAGTCGAAAGGAAAGCGTTCCCACGTGCGGCAAACGAGTAAGTAATAAAACAAATATGTAACGCAAATAAAAGAGTGCTTTGAAAGAGTTAAACGAGGCGGAATATTAAACCGCGGCAGCGAACGTGTGATTATGCACGTGACCGGCAATTAAGTGTGCTTAGCAAAACAAGTCGATTTAACAATGTTGTTATAATAACGATCAAGTAAGATTCACAGATTAAAATAGATTAAGATATGCAACCAAGCTGTCATTCCACATATACATCAAACTAATGTCATATCTATGTGTTTACTTCTCGACCCATCTAGTCTGGAACTGAATAATGACTATTGAGATTTATTACCTACTAATCTCTTTATCATTTATGAATGTATGTTTGCATGAGACTATATGTAATTCACCTGTCTGAAATCATGTGTTTCCTGAGTTTGCAGATGGTGAAGGCTGATCCAGAATCAGAAATCAGAGAAAAAACATCCACAACAAACCATTGAAAAGAGCCTGAAGGATGCAAATCCAAGCAAGAAGATCCATCCGGAGGTGTTTGAGAAGTCAAAAAGACCAAACTAGGCATGGCAGTTGACGGGGCGACCAAGGAGAAGAAGAAGAAAGTCAAGTCAAACAAGGATGTTCAGGATGCAGGACGTACAAAGGTGTGTCATGATGTGTCCGTCCAGACTGTTGTTAAAAAAGAAGAACCTCTGGATGTTAACATCAGAGATGGAGGGAAACGGGAGAGCGATGCGGCGGAGAAGAAGAAAAAGAAGAAGAAGAAAGTGAAGGAGGAAGGGGAAGCAAACAGCCCTGTGTGTTGCAATGCCTCCGTCCAGACTACCCTCAAAACACAAAGCTCAGATCTACACATCAGGGATGCTCCTGAGAAGACAAAGAGAAGAAGAAGAAGAAGGAGGAAGAAGAACAGATCCGAGAGGAAGTCATCGTCATTGAGGATGGAGATCATTTAGTGTCCAAGAAAAAGAAAGCCAAGAAACAAGGGTATGAAGAAGCGGTGGAAGGTATAAAAAAGAAAAAGAAGAAAAAGGAGGTAGAGGTCAAAGAAGAAGAGGCTGATTTAGGACACGGTGTAGAGATAGTGAAAAAGAAGAGAAAAATCGATGATGTGGCCAAACAAAACACTGAATTGGCGGACGGAGAGATAAAGAAGAAAAGAAAAAAGCAGAAAGTAGTAGATGCATGTGAAGAGGTAGAGAAAAAGGTGAAGAAAAAGAAGAAATCTTCAGCGGAAGAGGAGCCTGATGAGATCAGCTCAAATAAAAAGAAGAGCAAAAAGACGAAGAAGACATTAAAAAGCGTGGATGAAGGTGAGAGTCGTCCTCACGCCAACGGAGGACAGGAGAGATCACCGGACAAGAAGAAGAAGAAGAAAATCAAGGCGAGGACTGATGATGTCATTGAGATCCGGGAGGAACCGGCGGGAAAGAAGAGGAGTAAAGGAGGCAGAAACAAAAGCCCAGAAAAAGTTGAAAAGAAAAAGCCTAAAGAGGAGCATCATGAGAGCGTCGTGGAGAGAGCGAGTAAAGCGGTGAGTCCTGTCCAGTGTATCCTGCTGGGACCAAACCGAGGGTCGGGATTGGCTGTTTACAATATGATGTCACTGTGATGATAATTAACCTGACCTTCAGTGCGGATATTTGATCACATGTTTTTCAGTTTATTTATTTTTTTGTATTATTTATATACTTGCATAGTGTTTATACATTTATTTTATTTTAGTAAAAGTTTTTAGAAAAATACAAAAAAATTAAATTTGCACATATATTATATATATATATTTCTGTTTATCTTCAGTTTATTTTGATAGCTTTTCAGATTTTCCCATCAGTATTTTAAGTTTCAACAGGGTCCAAATCACTAAACCGTCAAGAAAGTTTGCAGGTCAAGATTAATCCAAAATCAAATAATAAAATCTACTAGAAATTATATCTGTTAAAAGATTTATTTAATTTATGATTTGGAGGATATATTCAGATTTTTAAGTAAAATTATGCATTTACATAAAAGATTGCAGTTTGTTTTTGCATATGTAAGGTTGTACACTGCCATGTTAAATATTTAGAATTAAATATATTTTTTGCATAATAAAGTAATGCAAATGAGATTCACATTCACATGAAAAGCATTGCGATCCTATAAATAAGCATAATTTTATTTATGACATATAATTTGTACTGTGCTTTGTGACGTAGGGTCATGTTCTTCAGATGTTTTATGAGATTCACTCAGATATATATGTTGCAGGAAAGTGTAACACATTCATCTGAGTTTAAATGACTTGCTAGTAGTTTTATTTGATGTCAAACGTGAATCACACCCTCGTTGTGCTCTCTCTCTCTCTCTCTCTCTCTCTGCTCTCTCTCTCTCTCTCTCTCTCGCTCTCTCTCTCTCTCTCTCGGCTCTCTCTCTCTCTCTCTCTCTCTCTCTCCTCTCTCTCTCTGCCTCTCTCTCTCTCTCGCCTCCTCTCTCTCTCTGCTCTCTCGCTCTCTCTCTCTCTCTGCCTCTCTCTCTCTCTCTCTCTGCCTCCTCTCTCTCTCTCTCTGCCTCTCTCTCTCTCTCTCGCCTCTCTCTCTCTCTCTCTCTCTCTCTCTCGCTCTCTCTCTCTCTCTCTCTCTCTCTCTCTCTCTCTCTCTCTGCCTCTCTCTCTCTCTCGCTCTCTCTCTCTCGCTCTCTCTCTCTCTCTCTCTCTCTCAGTCTGATGTTGTGTTCCTGTCGGAAAAGCCTGGAAATCAGGATGAAGTTTCTATAGATCAGGTACAGCACCAGCTGATCAATGATACGTTACCATGTACTGTAAATAAATCATGTTAAGATGTGTTAAAAAGATTTCTTTACTCCACAGGCCCGTCGACTCGCCCTACAGAGGGACATTGACAAGGAATCACAGCCGAAGTCGGTCAGTTTCACATCAGAACACTTGTATTTAGTTTATTTTGGTCTTACACTCTTAAAAATAAAGGTTTTTACAGCAATGCTATTTGCTGAAGAACTGTTCCCCAAAGAACCTCTCTTTCATGGAAATGAAAGATTCCAGGGATGTTAAAGGTTCTTCGTGGAACATGAACCTTCTCTTTAAGAGTGTAAGAGCATTGCATGGATCATGTGAATGGGTTTTGATCTGAGTTGTGTTGTCTGTTTGTAGAATCTGGGCCAGTGGGGCACGGCACAGTTCAACAGCTCGGACAGACAGGCCAAGTTCCTGCGCTTGATGGGCGGGTTTAAAACGAGCAGCCAGCCCCTCACAGGATCCTCTGGCCAGGCCAACATGGCGCTGGGGAATGAAGGCCAACAGACTTTGCAGCAAGGCCTTCTGGGAGAGTTTGAGCGTGCACAGAGCCGCCAAATGGACTTCAGGAATAAAGGAGCCGGATTGGGGTTCGCGGCGCCGTCCAATAAGAAGTTTGCGATCGATGCGAATGCAAGGAACTCCGTGCAATTCGATGACTGAGAGTTACAGGATAGTTCATCATTTACTCACCCTCACATCAGTCAAGCTCCAAAAAGGACAAAACAACCAACAGCCCATATGAAATCTGTGTAGAATGATGCAGGGGGGAGTTAACAATGACTAAATGTATCATTTCTAGGTGAACTGTTCCTTTAATGTATGAATCAAAGTGGAATTTGGACATTTTTGGAAACGGAGGAGCTCAGAATCACTGGTCAAAAATTTTACTTTATTTCGTAAGTTTCCTTTGAATCAGATTGAATTATTTTGGGTCCAGAGAGATGTTGTACTCAGGTGAAATATCATGAGATGTATTTGGAATTTGCCCAAGAGGTTAATACTAAAAGAAAAGATGACACAGCAGCAAATAAAGACACTGGATAAGAGCTGTCCTTGGGGAATCATGATTGACATTGCATTATTGATGTTTTTGAGATTTTAGTTCATTATTTTGTCATTTACATTTATGCATTTAGCAAAGGTTTATCTAGAGTGACATTGCTTCGATGTAGTGTTCAAAAGCATGGGGTTGGTCAAATTTTATGCTCACCAAGGCTGCATTTGATCAAAAATACAGTATAAATGGTTATATTGTACAGTTTCAATTAGAATATATTTTTAAATGTAATTCATGCGTTTCAAAGCTGTATTTTCAGCATCATTACTCCAGTCTTAAGTGTCACATGATATTCAGAAATCTCTAATCTAATTTGCTGCTCAAGATTATCAATATTGAAAACAGTTGTGCTGCTTCATATTTTGTTGAAACTTTGATAATTGTCTTTGAACTATAAGCTCAAAAGAACATAATTTTTAAAATTTTTTTTAACATTATAAATGTCTTTACAGTCACTTTTGATCAATTAAATGCATCCTTGCTATATAAAAGTATTGTTCTTTAAAATCGTACCGATCCCAAAGCTTTGAATGAACTTTAGTTCTTGCACTTCTGGGATTCAACCCCATTCGCTTGGCATCACGAACACCAAGCTTTACTGTTTGAGCTACAGGAATATATCAATGACTTGAAGGAAATCCTGGTATAATTGTCTGTCTTTATTGCAAACAATGCAACATTGAGGACAAATGGAATCTGACCTTGTGATGTTAAAAACTTTATTTCTTTCTCTTGTAAACATGACCTCTCAAAACAGTTACAGGCAAAAGACAGAATAAAGAAAACCATGTTCCAGATGTTCTGAATAAAAGCAGCAAGAGGTAAAAGTAAATTCATCTCGTGACTATTTTTGCTGTTCATGTGCTTCAAAGAGTTAGAAAACCGTGCCACCAAATGCTATAGCTCTATAAACTTCAAATCCCATCGTGAAAGACTGCTAAATGTGTTACGGTGAATGTGACAATAGTACAATTACAGTTTTCCACTTTGGAAAGAAAAGATCTGCGGGTTTTGGAGCTCCATTTATAACAATGCAAAAAAGATAAATGGACCTAAAAACAGGCTTCAGTTGCTTTACACAATATAGTGATGAAATGTGAAACGTGTACATTTTACTAATATTCACCTATAAATTGTTCCAACTCAGTGTTTAAAGAAGCTCTAAACATTCAGGACCCTTTAAAGTGGAAGTCCATCAACAAAATATGACCTTCCACACTTCCTAACGCACTGCAAGACATCTGAACATGTGATATCACAATCACAGGTGTGGCAGAGCATCAGGAATGCCAGAATACTGCTTAGTAATGCAACTACGTAATGTGATACTCGTGCAGTATTCACTTAGTAGTGTGCATCACAGGCAGTGTGGAATGTGACAATCCAGATTCACACCTAGAATTCCGAACGGTTACTGGGCTGAGAGTTCTGCACGAGGGGGCGTGTCTTTGAAGCTGTGTGTTCCGGTGGGTGTGGTCAGCGGGGCGGTGGGCGTGGCTCAGGCCTGTAGGTACTCCGGCTGTACCCGCGCGACCTTGCGAAACTCTTTGGCGTGTGTGCGTGGACACTGCATCTCACACCAGCTGATGGGCACCATCTGAGCGCCTGCAGGAAGAGATTTCAGACCGTGATGAACAATGAACGTTTTGGGTTAACTGCATAAATACAAATGTCCTCACCCTCAGGTTATCCAAGATGTAGATGAGTTTGTTTGTTCATGGGAACGGATTTGGAGAAATGTAGCATTACATCACTTGCTCAGCAGTGAATGGGTGCCGTCAGAATGAGTGTCCAAACATCACAATCCACACCACTCAAGTCCATCAGTTAATGTCTTGTAAAGAGAACAGCTGTGTGTGTGTTTGTAAGAAACAAATCCATCCATTAAAGTGTTTTAAACCGTTTACTTCCAGCTAAAACATGAGTCCTCTATCCATAACATTGCTTTCTCCAGTGAAAAAGTAGTCTTGTCTGAATCAGGAGAGAAATAGGCACAGATCTAGCAGCGTTTACAGTCCAAAACAGCTCTAAACAATGTCAGTGGATTTTGATGTGAGAGGACAACCGGGGATGGACTTCACTGGAGGAAGCGTTATTATGGACTCGTATTTTCAGTAATTAACGCATTAACGACGGATTTGTTTCTTACAAACATGCAGCTTTTCACTTCTCTGATGGACTGGAGTGGTGTGTAATATGGTGATGTTTTTATGGACTCATTCTGACGGCACCCATTCACTGCAGGGCATGAGCAGGTGATGTAATGCTACATTTCACCAAATCTGTTCCCATGAAGAAACAAACTCATCTACATCTTAGATGGTCTGAGGGCGAGTACATGTTTCCTTTTAAAGTGCACTGCTATCTGAACGCTCCCTCACCCGCCTCGCTGTGGGCCACGACTACACCCAACTCGTTCTCTGCTGTGGTCAGCAGGTAGTTTGACTGCACGTCGCCCAAAGAGATCTGACATCCGAGGTCAAGGGTCACGAACAACACATCCATGACAAAAGGAAAACTGCTTTTCATAGAGCATAAAGGATACCACTTTTGCAAGGACAATGTCGCCTGGCCTGAAGCTTTTGTACGTCTCCACCTGAAAATACATGACATTTTAACCCTCCTACACACTTTTTAAAAAAGGGTTGCGTATTGGATGTTTGCAGATATTTCTGAGCAGTTATTTAAAACATTATTATCTTTCCCATAAACTCACCTTGTCTTTCTCTGTCGCTCTCACGTCTTCTCTTCTGGAGAAATCAAAACCAAACAGTGTTTAACAGATTAGACTGAATATTTTACTTCTATTACTGATAATAATAATATATGCAACAGAACCTGCTTTTAAAGTATGAATGAAACTGGAGTTATTTGAGACGTTTGATGGATATTAAGCTCAAGTATTATGTAAATACATATGCATATCTCATTTATACAGCAGTATATAGAGAAAACAATGCACAAATCTGTACAGAAATGGTCTGTTCCAGAATCATACACATTATTATTATTATTTATTGTTTAAATGTTTTCTGTTCTCATGTCAGATGCACCAAGAGCACCTTAAAAACCACAAATTCCTTATAAATAAAGCCGATTCTGATACTAGATTTATGGATTGACAGAAGACTAAACATTGGTACCTGATCGTGCCTCTAAACCGGTCTTTTAGCGGTGTCGACCCCACATACAAGATGTGGACTTTAGCAAATCGTGGGTTGATACTCATCACCTGCAGGGAAACAATCATAGATGTAATGCACAGAAACATGTCAAACATCACACAGTGAGTGAATGACAAAGAAAGCTCAGAAGGATTTAGATATGATTGGCATGACTGCTGATGTTTTGTACTGAGCTCTCACCTTACAGGTGACGATGGCACCCACGTCAGGCAAGAGCTGTGCTTCGGTCTCTCTAACGACTGAAATCACCGGGAGCTATACACAACCAGGACATTTCATTTCACTATTGGGTTACCGAGAGCATGGGTGTTGAAGTCTTGAAACTGAATCAAGTTAAAGTGACTGATACATGAACTGACCTCCTCTCCCTCGTTCTTTCTCAGCACGTATCCCGCCAGCGAAGCGAAGATGTAGCCGTGCCGCGGATACGTGCCGGTGCTGGGGATACAGTCCTCCGTGCTGCAGAGCCTTTCACCTGCGTGAACGACAGCAGACGAACCAGGCCACGTCAAACTGATTGTTACTGTACAGTAATGCACGCACAATGGAATAAATGTACAAATATAGTTTAACCACAAGACACTAATGTACTTCTACTTTACAAAATGAGTCTAGTGTGAAAAACAGATCTGTTACTAGCCTTATCCGTGTAAAGTTAATCCAGTATTTCACCTCCGGTCATGATCATTTAACGCCTTAACACTGTTACTCCAACATGCACAAGCACACTAGAAAGAGTTAATTCTGTCATGCAGTAAAATATAATGAAAGTAAGACTTTTCAATCTCACAATTTCTTCTGAATTCTGGGTTTACATCTCGCTATTTTTGCCACAGAATAAAAAAAACGTATTGTGATTGAATTTTTAAATATGACAATTGTGTTTTTTTTTCTCTGCATATGTCTCCATAGTGTAAATACTGTAATTCAGCGATAGGCAGTAACTAGTAATGCATTACAGTCATAACAACTAATAACATTTAAGTAATAATATTAGTTGTCATCCCAAAAAATGTCTAGATACTAGTTACTTTTTGTCACAAATTCTAATGATTCGAAATTCAAAAATTAAATCATCGCTATCAATTTTAATAATCATTGTCAAAGCAGCAAGCAAGCTTTGTCATATAGCGGCTGGAAATACAGCCATTATTGTAATTTTGTAGACAGAAAGGATGACAAAAACATCAATGTCTCATGTAAACAGTGTAGCTAGAATCCCAACATGTTCGTGCTGGAGTTATGTTACAGATTTGACTATGTTTCTGCTTTATTAAATAACAAAAGCTGTTTAAAATGTTGTGGCTTGTTTGAGCCAAATGTACTCATTTATCTGTAACATTCATGGATTCAGAAGCTGCAAAAATTATGCAATTACCAGTTTTTCTTAGATGTAATGGAAAAGTAATGTAACTAATTACTGATGGCTGGAGTAATAATTAATGCAATACTAATATTACTTCTGAAAGCAGTAATTAATGAGTTAAACGTTATATTTGTTTGTTTTAGACACTTGCTCAACACTGATTGCTGCATACTATAATATGATATTAATCTGCATATCTATTTACAAACCGCAACCCACAGAATCGCATCGTTAAAACACAAGAGGAAGTGTATCCGCTAAGAAAAGTAGTCCCACCACTAAAAGACGCTCTTATACCAAATATCACATAAAACATACAGTACGGGAGGAATTCATTTTTTTTAAACGCAAACTTTAATAAAACATTAAATGAGACCAGATTTCGATGACAGTGCAAATGAAGTTTCCAGGGCAATCTCGGAATAAAGCTGCGGGTTCGTGTAGTAGAGGCACATAGGGGCGTGTCTCATTCACAGCAGGTATGCGTGACAGCAGCGCTCGCGCTCACGCCCTTGGCGGTGGGCAGGGCTCGCCAAACGAGTCCTTACACCATGTAACACCTCCAAAACGACACTCCCTCACAGAATATCACATATGCGCTATTATAGCAAGCCAGTCAATCAAAATCAGCTGTTTTCGCCAAATGTTGACCGAAATCAAACATGTGTTTACAACGTCATAATAGTGCTGCGCGTGCGGGTGATTCAGCCCTACAGCGACACATGTGAACGCAATAGAGGAATCAAACTGCTCACAATCTTTACTGACCACAGCAAAGTTCATAAAACATCAGTCTGTGCGTAACCAAAGAACATACTGCCAAGCCCTGCAACGATTGTGTCGATAAACCCAAAAGGACGCACAGAAAACATGTTAATAACAGCGACCTACCTGGAACACACAGCTTCATGGGCGACATGTTTTCAAGAAGAGACAGCCGCGGCGTGATTGGCTACTGCTCATAGGGCGACTCGTGCTCTGATTGGTCACTTCCTCATACGCGGTTCGAGTAAACCGCCATATTTGTTGTGGCTGCAAATGTAATATGTATTACTCTGGGAGACCTGTTGAATGGAAAAGGCTTGGACGTTAATTTTCTTGTATGTTTCCAATCATACATTATTTAAAAAATAAAACCGTTTAGGAGACATGATGAAATACTTTAAAATGTAATTTATTTCTGTGATGCAAAGTTGAATTTTTAGCATCATTACTCCAGTCTTCAGTGTCACGTGATCTTCAGAAATATTGGAAACAGTTGTGATGCTTTTTTTGGCACCTTTGATATTTTTTCAGCATTCTTTGATGAATAAAAAGTTAAACAGAACAGCATTTATTTAAAATAGAAATCCTTTGTATATTCATATTTTTTATGTGATGTATAGGCTTATGTTTGTATTTTTATCTTTAGGAATCAGAAAGAAATATTAACAAAATGCAACTTTTTTCTGCTTAAGCCAACATTTATTAGGGATTGCGCATCTCATAATTCACGTAAGTGTACATAACTGTCTTTCAGTCAAGCAAAATAACTTTAACATCTGCTGTACAAGCAAAATGCAGACAAACAGACAAAATACATAATTTATTTTCTGGGACAACAATATTCAGTATTTCCTTAATGGTGAATGTTTTCAGTATACTTGGGTCAAAATGCATTGAACAATACATGGACTACAGTACGACATCAACATACAGTGACATGTACCACAGCAAAAAGAGAGGAAAAAATGACCATAAACCTATGCAAGAATCCCACAGGAATATAATCTGCTTTTAATCACCAAACAAACTCACTTCTCCGCTCTAGATTTAGCTGAATCCGTTACGCAGATCTCTTCAGTGTGGGATGATTCAAGAGCATTTGTGTGGGTGTTCGGAGATATAGAGCAGCGGGGCAAAGCATGAATCATGTACAGACGGGGGGGAATCGCACCACTTCTGCAGCCCACCCGCTCATTAATAAATGCCATTGCCTGGCAACAGTCGTCAAAGCATGCTATCACAGACAAACACATGTGCCATCTTTTGAAAAGTGCGACCGTGGATCTTCAGTGCCGAGACTATGTACCAGTGGCTCAGTTTCAGTGCATTCACACTCACACGCAAGCAGTTACAATTGAATGTTAATTAGAAGGATGGTCCCGATTCAGAAATGATTGGTCAGTGGTTTGGTTCTAGGCTCATGGTCAAACACTGATTGTGTGATTCGAGGTCTACTTCTTGGCTTTGCCCTGAGCGGCGACGGCCTCCATGGCTTTACGGACCGTGTCTTCATCTCCCAGGAACTGCATGGGCTTCACGGGCTTCAGGTTCTTGTCCAGCTCATAAAGGATGGGGATTCCTGTGGGCAGATTCAGCTCCATAATCGCCTCCTCTGACATACCTGGAGCAAACACACGGGTTATAACGAGCGCATTCATATAGATGCAAGATAAAGCATTACGGATGGGTGCCGGGACGCTGTTATACATACATATGTTGTTATACTATTATGCTGGATATTATTAATAGCCAGTGAAAATGATGCATCGTGTGAAATCCATGACGTGGAAAATGCAGAAGGATTTGCGGAATTCAGAGATAAAATGGATTTTAAGTACTTTTACTTTACTTTTTAGTCATTTAGCAGACGCTTTTATCCAAAGCGACTTACAAATAAGAAAAAGTAACTACAACTATAAGTTAAAACTCTATAAATACTAAATATACACACATTTAAGAAAATTGAGAAATTAAATAAAATGAGAAATGCATACAACAACATTTCAAAACTAAACATTTAAATGAAAACAAAAATAAAGCTAAAAACATTTCAAAATATTAAAACAACAAAAGGTATGAGTATAAAAATGATTCTAACATGACACTAAGCCAAACACCCGTTCATATATATATGTTATTTCATTTCCATGTAGTATGTTGAAGTAACGTTACTAAAATAAATACAATTTATTAAAACTACAACTAAAGTATAACTAAGTATAACTCGTAATGTCACAGAATTTTGGACGAGTAGCTCAAGAGAAGTTAATAATTCAAATGATAAATCATAACAATAATAAAAAATAAAACTTGAACAGTTAAGGAACATCACACAAGTGTAAACCTCTGTTATGCAGCACTTTGTTTGCCAAAGAATACAATTTTAATTTGATTATATTTTAAATGATAAATTAATCCGTTAATGTTTTATGGCTTCCCTTAACGACCACCATGTTTGATACAATTGTATTAAATCATAAATTCAGAATAATTAAAACAAAGAATTTCTGAAAAAAATATACATTTTATAGGGCCCTATTATTGTCAAAAGAATTAAATAAATGTATTGGTTATTAATTTAATATTTTAAAAAAAGTAATTTAAATTAATATGAAAAACACAATTTTGGTTGAAAGTAAAATTTAATTTGGGGGAACTGATTTAACAGATCCCTAAAAATTTTTTTGTACATTTTTGTAAATATTATGTTAAATTACATTAATTAATTTCTTTTATTAATTAGACATGCTTCTTAAACTTAAATTAATTCATTAACCCTCTAATAAATCATTGTTCAATTGTAAAACACTATAATTTTGATTAATTAGACAAACGTTTGATTACAAAAATCAATTTAACCATTAAATCCAGAAGATTAAAAGGGAACTGAGAAAAATGTAATCAAAATAAAACAATGTATTAATAAATAAAATGTAAAAAATTAACTGATTTCACAAGGCCCTAAAAAATTGTTAAACAACTGTAATTAAATTATATATTTCAGAATTAGACTTTTAATTCGAACTGTTTTTCGATTATTAACATTAACCATTAAAACAGAATCCAGAAAGTTTGAGAAAGAATTAAACAGACTTCACAGGGTCTGGACCGACTCCTCTCGGGCTCGTTCTGGGTGGTGTTAGGGGGTAACATCAGGGCCTGGTCTTTAGGGTGTTTGAGACGGTTTCTCACCCTCCAGGTGTTTGACGATTCCTCGCAGGCTGTTCCCGTGAGCGGCGATGAGCACCCTCTTTCCCTCCTTGATCTGAGGAACGATTTCCTCGTTCCAGAACGGCAGCGCTCGAGCGATAGTGTCCTTCAGGCTCTCACACGAGGGCAGCTGGTCCTCCGTCAGCTCGCCATAGCGACCGGTCCTGCAGCGACATCACATTCAGTGTCACGTGACCCTTCAGAAATCCATCTGAGACACTTCTGGTGCTTGCTCACCTTGCTGATGGCGGTGTAGAAGTCGTGCTCGGGGTCCATGGGTGGAGGTGGGGTGTCATAGGAGCGTCTCCAGATCTTCACCTGCGCCTCGCCGTGTTTGGCCGCCGTCTCGGCCTTGTTGAGCCCCGTCAGGCCACCGTAGTGGCGCTCGTTCAGACGCCAGGTGCGATGCACGGGCAGCCACATCTGATCGATGCCGTCCAGCACCAGCCACAGGGTCCTGATGGCACGCTTCAGCACAGACGTGTAGCAGATGTCGAACTCATACCCCGCATCTACAGGAGAGGAACAGCATCTGCATCACTCTGCATGTGCACTACTCTTCAAAGCTCTGGGGTCAGTAAGATTGAGAGCGTCGCCAGCTAATGAGGCGCATCTAGAACTAGTGGAGCAACGGTGACGCTTAAACCCGCCCTGATTTACATGAACCGAACCGCAAACACAGAACGTGGAAACAAGAGCCAAGGGACAGCAGCAGAAGCATATAACACTGAGCAGAAACACAGAGATATATAACCAAGGTGTGCAAGTTGGATGAAGTTGTATTAATATTCAGTTTTGTGCAACATGATTTTAAATGTGTTTAGAATTTTTTTTAAATGCATTATTTTTTCTCTCATTATTTTACGATCCCTGACCATTGTTTGCTATTCTCAACACTTAGCTTTCATTTTTTGCAGTATATCTTTACTTGCATTTTTTAATTTTTGGTTTCACTCTTTTTAAATTTTTTTGGTATCTGTGCAACACTTTTGGTGAGAAGTGGATCTCATAGGACTTGGTCCATGAAGAAAACCAATCAACATTCATGCAACGCCCTGACAAACCATATATTTGTATTTATCATTATTGTTATAGTTGCATATACATAAAATAAAATGGATTTTGCATTTTATATGATTTTAAAAATGCTATTTTATAAGTAGAAGAATATGGCAATATTGTTAAATATGGTACTGACAGATAAGTGACCCTCTATCTCTTTTTGGTTATCCCCTCCATAGTGATAATTAGAAGATATTATTTGATCAAAAAGCATATATAAAAAATATAAATTAAAACTCAATATCATAATGTCGTATTTTTAAACAATATTACTGTTTCTGCGACTTCGGTGTCATAATTGTTTTATGCAACATGTAGCTGCATTTTCAAGCTACATCTCTTGCATGACCGCTGCTAAAGAGTACACGAGGAAGAGCAGCACGATATCGACCGATGCTGCGTTATTTTGACAGTAATAACACGAGCAGCTGATCTCCGCAGGCCCCACACAAACACAAGACACTCCGCTCACCTTTCAGGGCCTGGCCGCCCCTCTTGGCCTCCTCGGCTCCGGTTTCGCTCAGATCGGCGTCGAACCAGCCGCAGAAGCGGTTCTCCTGGTTCCAGCAGCTCTCTCCGTGGCGGATCAGCACCAGCTTATACGCGGCCATCACGCGCGGTCTGCACGCGAGCGCTCGGAAACACAGCGGGTAACGGAGGAGACGTGTCACCGGGAGGCGGATGAGAGATGCTGGCACGGTGAGCGGAAATATCGCTCCGGTGAGTTTAGAGGTCGTAGCTTGTTAAAGGCGGACAGCGCGAGAACACAACGCTTCCTGATGCGCGCGACCAATCAGAGGGAAGAGCGCGCGCGCGTACACGGCGTTCGACGCGACCTTGAGCGTCTGTTTATCTTCACAATGTACCGTCATAAGTTTAAAAGGAGAAATTAATTTTACAGCTGGTTGGAAGTACAATATTTAAATAGTTTAACGGTATACATGTTTATAAATGTATAACTTAATATTAATATTATTGTGGAAGTTCGAAACACTTTACTTTTTCACTTTAAACATATATGATTTTAATTTAAATGATGTAGATATATAATTTAAAAGGCATATATATATATATATATATATTAATTTTATAAACCCAATTTATACTGTAAAAATAGTATCATGAGTAAAATATTATTTGGAAAATATTTAGTTTCTATTATTTTAAATTATTATGTTTTTTCATGTTGTGTTTTTTATGTTCACTATAGAAGTGTATTTTTAGATGTGGTATTTATTTAAACCATGTTTTATTATCTATTAATTATTTTAATCAATTTGTCTGTTTAGTTTTTATATTTGTATAATTTATTTTCCCTTTTCAGCCCCTTTAATGTGGTATTGTTGTATAAATGTAGAATAAAATTTAGAATTTTCGTTTCATTGTTTAAAAAATAATAAACAACAGTCTGTGTTTGAAATAATTTATTCAAAGACCTACAGATTAGTTGATTAGCTGAGAGATGTGAACATGAAGGATCATATACATAAATATGGGAGCAAAGGTGTTATACATAACATTAGTAGCCATAATTATTATTAATGACTCTTGCAAATATTTGATTCTATATATTAATATAATTGTGTGTGTATATATATAAACACACACTATATACACATACACACACACACATACATATATAGTGGACCACCAGTAAAACTAAACAATGATTCAGACACTTTGACCTGACCATGTTTTGCTTAAGTTTTTTATCTTTAATTGTTAATGCAAACTTTTAACACCACAGACTGAACAAAATTAAGCATTGCTTGGTAATTGATTGTCCTAAATTGGTATGATCTAATTGTGTACTTAAATGTAACAGCTGAAAGCTATTCAACAGAATTCATTACATACTTTCTATCAATGTTTTCTGACATATAAACATGTTTGATTGACATGACCATTTTCTAAACTATAGCGAATAAACTGTGATAATGTGAGAAATGTTGAAGGTGTCTGAATAGATTTTGGTTTGACTGTATGTATGTAGTATTTAGCGTGTGGGTCTTTGAAGTACTCTGATTGGCCGTCGTCTTCGCTGCCGTGTTGGTCGTGTCCTGCGGTATCCGTGCAGCTGGTCCCGGTACTCTCGGTGGCGCATGGGCACGTAACCGCAGGGATCACACAGATCCTGAGACACAGAGACACCAGACTGAGCTGCTGCAGCATACTGCGGTGAAGACTGTCAGGTAATGTGTGGTACTGTACCGGGTAAGAGGCATGGAAGTGTTTGTAACCCCCCAGCAGCAGGTAGAGCTCCGGATAGTGCAGGCTGGGGTACACATTAACCTGTCTGTCCAGCCTCCTCAGATACTGACACCTGTGGATCGGGTCAGAAGCGTGTGTCATCATAAACGCTCTCAGTGTGTGTGTGTGTGTGTGCGTGTGTACGTGTGGTGCGAGTGTGAGAGCGTGTGAGTGAGAGTGTGAGAGTGAGAGTGTGTGAGTGTGAGCATGTGAGTGTGAGAGTGAGAGCGTGTGAGTGAGAGCGCGTGAGAGTGAATGTGTGAATGAGTGAGAGCGGTGAGAGTGAGAGCGTGTGAGAGCGATAGCGCGCAAGTGTGAGAGTGTGAATGTAAGCGTGTGAGAGTGAGTGTGAGAGTGAGAGCATGTGAGAGTGAGAGCGTGTGAGGACATGTGAGAGCGTGTGAGAGTGAGAGCATGAGAGCGTGAGTGTGAGAGCGTGTGAGAGCATGTGTGAGAGCGTGTGAGTGAGAGCGTGTGAGAGTGAGAGCGTGTGAGAGTGAGAGCGTGTGAGAGTGTGAGTGAGCGTGTGAGAGTGAGAGCATGTGAGAGTGAGAGCGTGTGAGAGTGAGAGTGTGAGAGCGTGTGAGAGTGAGAGTGTGAGCATGAGAGTGTGTGTGAGAGCGTGTGAAGTGAGAGCGTGTGAGAGCATGAGAGCGTGTGAGAGTGTGAGAGCGTGTGAGAGTGAGAGCAGTGTGAGAGTGAGCGTGAGAGCGTGTGAGTGAGAGTGTGAGAGCATGTGAGAGCGTGTGAGAGCGTGTGAGAGAGTGTGAGAGTGAGAGCGTGTGAGAGTGTGAGAGTGAGAGCGTGAGTGTGAGAGAGTGTGAGAGTGAGAGCGTGTGAGTGTGTGAGAGTGTGAGCGTGAGAGAGTGTGAATGTGAGCGTGAGAGAGTGTGAATGTGAGTGTGTGAGAGCGTGTGAGAGTGTGAGAGTGAGAGCGTGTAGAGTGAGAGCATGTGAGAGCGGGTGTGAGAGCGTGTGAGAGTGTGTGAGAGCATGTGAGCGTGAGTGTGAAGCGTGAGAGAGGCGTGTGAGCGTGTGAGAGCGTGTGAGAGCGTGTGAGAGCGTGTGAGAGTGTGAGCGTGTGAGAGAGAGCGTGTGAGAGCGTGTGAGAGCGTGTGAGAGTGTGTGAGAGTGTGAGAGCGTGTGAGAGTGAGAGCGTGTGAGAGCATGTGAGAGCGTGTGAGAGTGAGAGCGTGTGAGAGTGAGAGCGTGAGCGTGTGTGAGAGAGTGAAAGCGTGAGTGTGAATGATGTGTGAATGTGAGTGTGAGTGTGTGTATGTTTATGTGGTTTATGAGGACACAAATGTGTATAATGACATGGGTATGACAGGTATTACAAGGAGAAGGTGATTTATGAAGACATTTTCAGTGTCCCCATAATTCAATACGCTTATAAATCATACAGAGTGAGTTTTTTTGGGGGGGAAAGTAGAAAAGCACGGTCTCCTGTGAGGGCTAAGTTTAGGTGTAGGGTAGGTGTAGGGCAATAGCACATACAGTTTGTACAGTATAAAAACCATTACGCCTATGAAGAGTCCCTGTAAACCATAAAAATCAACGTGTGTGTGTGTTTCTCACAGATATGGGCCTCTTTCCGATGAGAACTCGCAGTGGAAGATGATCAGTTTCCGTGGCGACGACCCCTCCTCCTCTGGGAGTGAGTCAGACAGACGAGTGGCCCGCCGTCCTTTTATCCTCATCCTCCAGGACGAGGCGTTTCGAGGTGAAAGTTGGGCTCCCGCTGAGGCCTGATGCACCGCCTGCTGGATCTGAGACTCCGTGTACAGATTCACTGCTCCCTGAATGAGGTGAAGGTTAAGATATGAAGACCAAACGCCCTGCTGATGGATTCAAAGTGACATTAATATATAAAAATATAAAGTTTGGAGTCAGCTGATGCTTTTATTGAGCGAGGATGCATTCAATTGATCAAAAGGCATTTATAATGTCACAAAAGATTTGTTTCAAATAAATTCTGTTATGTAAATTAATTTTCTATTCATCAAAGAATCCCGAACAAAATGCTTTCCACAAAAACATGAAGCAGCACAACTATTTTAATATTGATAATAACCAGAAATGTTTCTTGAGCAGCAATCTTCATATTATTATGATTTCTGAAGATCATGTGACACTGAAGACTGGAGTAATGATGCTGAAAATACAGCTTTGATCACAGGAATAAATGACATTTTACTATATATTCACATAGAAAGCAGTTATTTTAAACTGTAATAATATTTCACAATATTATTGTTTTACTGTATTTTTGATCAAGTAAATGCAGCATACATTGGCATGCTGTTTACAGTCTGTTAGTATGCTATTCTGAGCATTGGATTGATTAAAAATTGAACACGAACACCTCATTACATTAAAAACTCAATAATTTAAAGTCCGAGTACCTTAATGTGTCCCCCTTGGTACTCATATGGGTAACGGCAGTCAACGATGAGGAAGTCCTCGACTGCAGGACCAAACTGACCTCTGATCAGTGACGCCACCTTCAGGTCAGGAGACAATGCTTTTACCTCAACATCTCTCAATGAGACACACATCATTCAAATAAACCCAGCAAATAATTGTGCAAATAACTTATGCTTTCCTCTCAGCTGCTTTGAGATTAAAATGACACGTGATATTAGACTCTTACCATTGCACTCATGTTATCATCAGAGCTCACGTTAGCTAATGTTAATGATCACTTACAGTATGAGCGCTGACGCAGTGGAGCTCCTGATGGCCGCCACTCTCAACAGGAAGCAGGTGTTGCTATGGAAATAATTTGAATCAAGTCTGAAAACATGAATTGACTATCATTTCTAACAACACTTTCACAAACAAGTTCAGACACATATCGCCTTTTTTTGCAAGTGGCTTTGGATAAAAGCGTCTGCTAAATGCATAAATGTACATGTTAATCTAAAAACACAATCCAGCTGAGAAGGCATGTAAATCAGTGCTCTATAACCCGAATTTGCTGCATTCATTTGATTAAAATACAATAAAAACAGTAATATTGTGAAATATTATTACAATTTAATATAGCAGATGTCAATGTATTGTAGAATGTAATTTATTTATGTGATTAAAGCTGAATTGCTCAAGTCACATGATCTTCAGAAATCACTCTAATATGCTGATTTGCTGCTAAAGAAACATTTATGATTATTATCAATGTTGAAAACAGGTGCTGATTAATATTTTTGTTGAAACTGTGATACATTTTTCAGAATACCTTGATGAACATGAAGTTCAAAAGAGCAGCATTTATTTGTAATAGAGATCTTTTGTAACATTATTAATATCTTTAATGTCACTTTTGATCAATTTAAGAACTGTCGTCTGAATAAAAGTATTAATTTGTTTAAAAGGTGCAGAAAGCAAAGTCAGAAGTCAGTCAGACACTAGGTTTTTCATGGTTAAAATGATCTATGAATAAACTTGATGTTTGTCTTGGTTTAATATCATATTGTTTATTTTGGTTTTGGTTTTGCAGAAGCCACCTCGCTGAGGTCTCCTGTGAGAGAGAGGTCCGTGACGGCGTCCTGAGTGACGTGTGTGGACCGGGCTTTCCTCCGTGACCTCAGCTGACTGAACCTCGCAGCGGCCTGCAGACGAGCAGAGAGTGAACACACAATAACACAAGCATTCCCCCCTCGCGTCTCCTGTGAGAGAGAGGTCCGTGACGGCGTCCTGAGTGACGTGTGTGGACCGGGCTTTCCTCCGTGACCTCAGCTGACTGAACCACAGCGCCTGCAGACGAGCAGAGAGTGAACACACAATAACACAAGCATGTCCCACCTCGCTGAGGTCTCCCTGTGAGAAGAGGTCCTCGCGTCCTGAGCGTGCCTGCAGACGAGCAGAGAGCAAGAGTGAACACACAATAACACAAGCATGTCCCACCTCGCTGAGGTCTCCTGTGAGAGAGAGGTCCGTGACGGCGTCCTGAGTGACGTGTGTGGACCGGGCTTTCCTCCGTGACCTCAGCTGACTGAACCTCGCAGCGGCCTGCAGACGAGCAGAGAGTGAACACACAATAACACAAGCATGTCCCACCTCGCTGAGGTCTCCTGTGAGAGAGAGGTCCGTGACGGCGTCCTGAGTGACGTGTGTGGACCGGGCTTTCCTCCGTGACCTCAGCTGACGAACCTCGCAGCGGCCTGCAGACGAGCAGAGAGTGAACACACAATAACACAAGCATGTCCCACCTCGCTGAGGTCTCCTGTGAGAGAGAGGTCCGTGACGGCGTCCTGAGTGACGTGTGTGGACCGGGCTTTCCTCCGTGACCTCAGCTGACTGAACCTCGCAGCGGCCTGCAGACGAGCAGAGAGTGAACACACAATAACACAAGCACACTCTTTGCTTGTGCATTTATCCTCACCACTGGGTCGACCGCACTCGTCTCTCCTGGGACACTGGTGTCCTCTTCTGGGTCACTGCGGTACTGTCTCCCCGCTCGGCCCGGTTCGGCCTCATCAGCAGAGGAGAATCTACTGGAGAGCCGCACACGCAGCCTCTTCTGCTGGACAAACGTTTATGAGCATGACCCAGTTTACTAAACAATACAGTGCAAAGAACCATGCCAAGCAGTGCTGCGCAGTATAGTAATGCATCACAGTAATATTACTCTCCCTGGTAACTAACTAATTGCTATTAAAATGTAAGTCATAATATTACAGTTTCCATCAAAAAATGGCTGGAGACTAGTTGTCACAATTGCTAATGATTTGAAATTATCCTCACCACTTATGTTAAAAATAAGGTGGATAATTAGGTGCATTTCACATTTACATATTTCAAATGCCATTTTGGTTGCATTAATAATAATATTCTATATAAGCGTTACTGACAATTGCTCGCTCGTTCTCTTTATTGGTAGGAAAATCTGGACAGTTCCTCCACAGACACCTGGGCTGGAAGTAAAAATAACAGAACATCAGATACATTATGAGAGTTGTAAATGAGCTAACGTTTTGAATGTACTGTATTTGGTCCTCTACCGTGTTTGAAGAGGAGTCAGGAGACAGGCTTCTGCTGAGACAAACACAGAACATATGATGGCTTGTTTTCTAATAACTGTGATACAGGTGTATTACAGGTCATTCAAACAAACCAAAATAAACAGTTTAAATACAATTTAAACTTGTTTTATTTCAACAAGTTAAAAATAAAAATCTGAGATTAATAAAAACAAACTATATACACAAAAAAATGAATTCTAAAATGAAGTCTAAAAATAAACAACAACATTCAAAATAATAATAGAACTATGATAGTATATATCAACACTAAATCATCACAGATTATTAATGCAATGCATTATTAATATGAGGTCATGATCTTTATTTTACCTTGCTCGTCTTCTTCTTACTGCAGAGACTAAGAGAACATTCACAGTAAATTGCATTGAAATTCATAACTGCACACGAACAGTTCTGAACATTTATTGATCAAATTTAATCAAGTAATTTTCTGTTGGTATGTCAGTTACTAATTCTTAGAATGCGTGAGTGAGTGCGTGTGTGTGTGTGTGTGTGTGTGTGTGTGTGTGTTGTGTGTGAGTGCGTGCGTGTGTAGTGCGTGCGTGTGTGTGTGTGTGTGTGTGTGTGTGTGTGCGCGCCGCGCCGTGTGTGTGTGTGTGTGTATGTGTGTGTGGTGTGTGTGTGGGGACATTTGTTGTGTCCCCATGAGGAAACCAGCTATAAATCAGTGATGTTTTTTTGAAAATGTAAAATGCAGAATGTCTCCTGTGATGGTTAGGTTTAGGGATAGGGGGTGTAGGGGATAGAATATACAGTTGTACAGTATAAAAACCATTACGTCTATGTGAAAGTCCCCATGTGTATCATGGAAACCCAACATGTGTGTGCCTGTGTGTGTGTGTGTGTGTGTGTGTGTGTGTGTGAAGCTCTTGTCCAGACCTGTCGGCGTCTCTCTCTCCCTGGAGAGGGTGTTGAGCGGCGGACTGATGCATTCAGGCGTCAAAACAAGTTTTCTCATGCAGGGGGGCGAGCTCTTCAGACGCAGACTTAAAGAAAATGTGCATCAAAGTTATAGCATACAACTATTAGTTATAATCCCCCAAAATTACCCAGATTTGACTCAATTAATATAAAACATTTCCAAAATACTCAGTGTGTCAATATACGACCCAATAAAAAAGCAAAAATAAAGTAAATATATAAAAAGTACATGCATTAAAATTTGACCACTGACCATTTATATGAAACACTTTAGCGATCACTTTAAATTTATGGCTTCATTTAGAAAATCTGACAACTGCATTAGTATTACAAAATGTTTTACATTTCCTTTGTGTTTGTTTTATATATTATAATTAATTAATATGAAAAATATGATTAATATCTTATAGTAAATGTTCACAACACCAATCAGTATAAATTCTAAATATTTATACACAGACACACACACTGATCAGTATATTAGGCTATGTCTATTACTGTAATTTTACCTCAATAAAATGCACTTTTTAAATCTCTCAATCAGTCTATCAGTGAATCAGTCGAGTTGTCTCACCCATCCTGACACTGGAGGCTCTGCAGGCTGAAGGAGAGCTCCCTGACCGGGGAAGAGTCCCAGTCTGTCTCCACCGCATCAGCAGCCATTGAGACGCACGCACTGCTGGACTGATCTGAGCTGTGCATCATGATGTGATTGTGTCTCCACTGAGGGTCTCTGCATCTCCTCCCTTGGAAACTCGTGTTGCTACAACAAGCGTGATCGCGTCGCGTCGCGTCTGTCCGCGCAGTAATCTTCCTCCAGCGCAGGAAAACACAGGGAGCACACTTCCCCAACGACTACATTCAGATAATTGCTTCAGAAAGTTGAAGCTGTACATGTGCATGATACTGTACTTCATTGATTTACAGAAAATTACTTATTTAGTGGAACAGACGACAATTCTTAAAGGAACAGTTCACCCCCCCCCAAAAATTAAAAGCTGTCGTTTATCCACACTCATGACGTTATCATTTTGTATGAAGTCTTCTTTCATGAAACACTAAAAATATTTAACTGAATAGATGGACTACCATAACATTAGAGTATTTAACTGCAGTCCCCATCCACTTCCATTATACTCTGTGTTCAGCTATATTGCAGGAAGCTTTTATTAAGCAGCATGTATGCAAAAATAAGTATAATTACGTGTAAAATCCAAAATATTCTAAAAAATGAATAAATAAAACAGAACAGCCTTAAACTTTGCCAGTTTATGTATCATTTATAGCTTCGATTCTATTCTACCTATAGCACACCTGTACATACAATGTATTTTGTTTTATTTTAATGTAATTTTTTCTATTTTTGTTTATTTATATATACACATTACATTACATTTATTCATTTAGCAGACCGTTTTATCCAAAGCGACTTACAAAATAAGGACATTGGCAATCAAAATCAACAAAAGAGTAATATGCAAGTGCTATTACAAGTGAGACAAGTTAGTCTAAGGCAGTACACGTAGCAAGTTTTTTAAACATGTATAAGAAAATGTATATAATATAAAATACATATGTTGTATTTTATTCTCACTTTATTTGTGAAAGACTGTGGAAGACTGTGAAACTAAAACAAATTCAATTGAATGTGCAAACATACTGAATCATATTTTACACATTTTCATGCTTAGTCATACATAATTTTTTTTAAATATACTTTTAATCATAATTTGAGGATTTTGTCATTGCTTTGTCACATGTTCGATATGGGTGGTGTAATTCTAACCAATCAGCGTGTGCATATGGAAAAACAAGAGAGTTCTGAAGCGCTTATTGGCCAGTGGCATTGCGATGACGCACTAGCCTCGCCTCTTTCCGGAAGCTGGCTGTCATGTGACTTGTTAGTTGGCTGCTGTACGGAACCACATCATTTCATTACGGCAACAAACAAACGCTTGTCCCGCGTAATTCCCCCGCTCTCATCCTCTCTGTCTTCTCCGCCATGGACGAGACGAGCCCGCTGGTCTCTCCGCTTCGCGATTCCAACGATTTCAGCTACGGCCCCATCGAGCCGACCAGTCCCCGGGGCGGATTTGGAAGCACGCCGGGCTCCGTGGTGCGTCTGCCGGCCGGGAGTCCCGGACGCAGCCGGGAGCGGCAGCCGCTCCTGGACCGAGACCGAGGCGCGTCGCCGCGGGACCCAAACGGGAACGAGTTCCCGGAGGATCCGGAGTTCAGGGAGATCATCCGGAAGGCGGAGCGGGCCATCGAGGAGGGCATCTACCCCGAGCGCATCTACCAGGGCTCCAGCGGCAGCTACTTCGTCAAAGACTCCGCAGGGGTGAGAGGTCATCATGTCTTGATTTGTGCCCCGTCTAATCATTCTAATCATCACACAGAGCTGGGCATGTCGTGTGTTGAGGAGTCAGAGTAACAGCTGTGTCATCAGGTCAGGCCTGGAGTCATGCAAAGCAGAAATCTGCTTCTGTACAGTTTAAACTGGACAACTGTGTGCTTCATCTACAGGCACTTTGTGTGTTTTATAGTATGAATGTGAAACTGTTTTGGAAAGTTTTTGGTTAATTGTTGTGCATTTTTTTATTGCACCCTTGTTCCAGACCCAGATGTACAATCATTAATTATTAAACATGATGCATATGTAAAAAAACTAGGTTCAATTGAGATAAATGTCACTTTTAGGGTCTTTGGACACATTGCTGTGTCATTGCACAGGACAGCAGCTTTATCAGGCCTGTTGTTCATAATATAGATTGCATTTTTAGGCATCACAATGCCTAGGTAGGCAGCTCACTAGCTGTTTGATCAATAAACAGAAAGCTCACCGGCACTTTCTCGTCGAAGCTCTCTTTAGTGAAACGACAGTGCATTATCATGCAGTGATAGAGCTCATATCAGTACATACTCAATTACCCAGCAGACACGCACTGCGTCTTTAATACGAGACCTTAATACAGGTAACAGCTCTCATAATTAGGAATGAGTTATTATTGCCTACTCTACAATACAGTTCCATTTGTAAACATTACTCAATGACATTAGTTAACATGAACTAACAATGAAAAGCACTTATTAGTCTCAGTAATTTCAGCGTTTACTAATACATTATTAAAATCAAAAGCTGTATTTGTTAATACCTCACATCTCAAACTTCACTGATACTGTTGTCTTCTCAGTAAACAAGTACACAGACCATAATGGTAATTACAATAAGATCCCATTAACCATAAGATTATCTAACAATAACATCCCATTAGTTAATGAACAGTGATCAACACATTTGTTACAGTATTTTATCATTGAATCAATAATAATAAAACTGTTCATTATTACTTCATTTAATCTCAAATCCATTAACTAATGGGATCTTATTGTAATTACCATTATGGTTCGTGTACTTGTTTACTGAGAAGACAACAGTATCAGTGATGTTTGAGATGTGAGGTGTGACAAAACAAACGCAATCAAGGTTAATATTACATTTAATACAAATTGTAAAGAGGGTTCAGGAATATGATGCATGTACCAGTGTCATTTTAGTATTATTGTAGACAATTATAGTATTCAATAATGTTTTTAATTAGCTATAACATTTTTCCAATGTGCTTTTATCATGTTTTAGTAGTTTTTTTTAATACTTAGGATTTATTTTTTTCTCTCACTTAGTTATAGTAATTTTAGTACTTAAATTTTATAAGGCAGCGTTTATATTTTTAACCTAATATGGATTTTTATTTTCTGTTCAGTTAAAGAAAATGAATTTTTAATAACTATAGGTTTACAATAACAGCACTGGAATCCACTGTTGGATGTAGTTTTTCATATAAATTACAGCGGAGACGAGTGTTTATTTTCAAAAGTGACTATAGTTGAAGACAGACCCTTGTCCGGCGTCTAATCTAATAGATTTGGCATGCATGCTACTTTGTGTGCTCGACCGCTTTTGGGTCGATGGCTGATAAACGTCATATCTGAATCCTATAATCCAGCTCAAAACCCATCTAGACAGCGTTTTTAGTCACTCTTGACATGTTTGTTCACTAGATAGACAGCTCCCTCGGTTTTAAGACAAATGCCATCATGGTTGATCATTAAACAAAAGACTCACCGACACTCTTTACGTTCAGGGTTTTCAGTAACAGTGGTTATTTCATCAATGCATACTCAGTTCCTCTCTTCTTTAAATGAAACTGTGGAGTAACCCTGATGTGTTAAGGCCTGTCACATGTGTTAAGCGGCCTAATTCTACAGCATGACTCCTAATGGCTGTGAAGTGTGTTAGACGAGTGTTTGACTTGCTTTCATTCAGCCACAGAGACACAAAACGTTGTAACTCCAGGGTTTGGACCTGGTTTGCACACCGACTCCCTTCTCAATGGTAGATTCAGAAAGAACTCAAAGGTTAAAGTGAGTTACATTGATTATAATTATCACAGAGCGACTGTTTATCATCAGAACTGAGTGAATATGTGAGAGGAACTAATAACAATCCTTATAGAAAGCAGACTCTTCCAGTTTTACTACATCAAGATGAAGAGGAACTGAGATTTACTACGTTTTCTGTGATTTGACCGAGGAGTAACAACACTGGGAACTACCGTAGTTCTCGGTCAAATCACATTATTCTGTACTAGCTCAATTTCAGTGTAGTCTTTAATTTGAAAATGAACAAAAAAACATGATTCCTATCTGCAAACCAACCCGTTATTCATTCATAAAGTTATTCTAGTTTAGCACATGATGATTAGTCTAGTTAGTCAGCTGAGAGTCGACTGTGGATGCTACATACTCCAGCCTGCAGGGGGCAGAACTGAGTCGGTGTGGTGTCAGTTTGGCGTCTTGTCTTCAGCGGTGCAGGGCTGGTGTTGTCCTCTCAGCAGTGAACACGCGGCATGCTTCGTCTGCTCACTAGTGAGGCAGCTCACATGAGTCATAAGACACATGACCACGTGTATGGTCCGGTGGTGCGGTGATTAAATCACACTTGAGTCACGCAGGCCAGATCATGTCTTTGTCAAAGGTCACTTTTAGTTGGGAAATCACTAAATCTGTCTAAAAACAAGTCTCGGTAGGAGCTTATAAGAGTTCGGTAAGATTTTAAATGTTTTCATAAGTCTCTTATGCTCGGTAAAGCTGCATTTATTTGATTAAAAATACAGTGATAGCAGAAATATTATTACAATTTCAAATAACTGTTTTCTATGTGAATATATTTTTTAATATAATTTATTTCTGTGATTAAAGCTGTATTTTCAGCATCATTTCTCCAGTCTTCAGTGTCACATGATCTTCAGAAATCACTCTAATATACTGATTTGCTGCTCAAGAAACATTTCTGATTATTAATACCAGTGTTGAAAACAGTGTTTTACCTCAAAAGAAATACACACTTCACAATCAAAACTGACATTTCCCATAATGGATGATTTTTTTACTGCATTCCTGGATTGTTTTAATGAAATCCTGCATTAAATTCAAGCCAAAATGAGGTATCTCTTAAGCGTCTATGATTAATGAAAATGTCGGGGATTAGCATGAAATAGTAATATTATTTGTATCATTGAAAGTTTTTAGGAATATTTTGAATTTATTCACAATTTTTTTATTTTGTTTTAGTTAAACTGTTAGCAATTTTGTGCGTTTTTTAATATGCATAATAGTTTTTATTTATTTTTGAGTTTTAGTTAGTTTAGTACATCAAGTGAAAGTAAATATAAACTAGCTGAAATAAAATAAGTAGAATATGTTAGTTAATGAAACAAGGTTTTAGTTAACTATAATAACCCTGGTTATAAATGTGACTTTAGTCTAATATGTGAGATCTAAAGTGTACGGTAGCATTGAAAGGATTTTTGATTTGATTTGTTTTACTGTCATGCTAAAGAGTAACGTGTGAAAGTTTTAGTTTGAGCAGACTGTGGCGCTCCAGTCGTACGACGTGAACCTGACCTGAAATCTCCTTTCTCTCTCTCTCTCTCTCTCTTTCTCTCTCTCTCTCTTGCTCTCTCTCTCTCTCTCTCTCTCTCTCTCTCTCTCTCGCTCTCTCTCTCTCTCTCTTTCTCTCTCTCTCTCTCTCTCTCTTGCTCTCTTTCTCTCTCTCTCTCTCTCTCTTGCTCTCTTTCTCTCTCTCTTGCTCTCTTTCTCTCTCTCTCTCTTGCTCTATCTCTCGCTCTCACTCTCTGTCTCTCTCTCTCTCTCGCTCGCTTTCTCTCTCTCTCTCTCTCTCTTGCTCTCGCTCGTTTGCTCTCTCTGTCTCTCTCTCTCTCTCTCTCGCTCATCTCCAACAGAAGGTCATTGGCGTCTTCAAACCAAAGAACGAGGAACCGTACGGCCAGCTGAACCCCAAATGGACCAAATGGCTGCAGAAGCTCTGCTGTCCGTGCTGTTTCGGCCGGGACTGTCTGGTCCTGAACCAGGGCTACCTGTCAGAGGCCGGCGCCAGTTTGGTGGACCAGAAACTAGAGCTCAACATCGTGCCGCGCACCAAGGTATGAGAGCGACACCCACACTTGTGCAAAACCGAGGTGAACGAGGACGTGAGAAAGCAGGGTGAGAGTCCTGCTGGTTTGGTGTTTGTTAGTCAGCCTCTTTCATTTCCTGTTGTTGACATGCTCTAAAAACAAACTAGTCAACCGCACAGCAAAACATAACGTTACCTCACACTCCCACACCATCTCTATCACTGACTGCTGACAGACATGTCCTATATAAAGCTTTCTCTGTGCTCTCTTTCCCTCAGGTCGTGTATTTATCAAGCGAGACGTTCAATTACAATGCCATCGACCGAGTAAAGTCTCGAGGAAAGAGGTTAGCGCTGGAAAAAGTGCCCAAGGTGGGCCAGCGTTTCCACCGGATTGGCCTGCCACCCAAGGTGAGGTTTATGACAGCGCCACCTACCTGCCTGGAGGAAGAGGAGACATTTGAGATGCCATTGAACTCACTTTTTTTAGATGTTGTGTGTTTATAGTGATATTTTAGTATCATTGAGATGCAATTTTAGTTTTAATGAATTTAGAATTTGTTTTATTTAAATATTTTCCCATTTTATTTTAAAATAAATGTACATTTAATTAAAATAAATTTAAATGTAACATTTATTTTATTTCAAGTAATGAAACATAATTTAAATGATTTTTGTTTTAGTTAATTATAATAACCCTGGGTTAGTAACTGTATAGAGCACAATGGTACAGTTTCAGAAGTAAAATCCTATTAATCCTTGGAGAAACTTACATTTTAGCAATGCTGTATAAACCTTTCAAGACAGAACTACCACGAGCTCTGACGCTGTTGAAAAATAATATGTGACCCTGGACCACAAAACCAGTCTTAAGGGTCAATTTTTCAAAATTGAGATTTATACATCATCTGAAAGCTGAATAAATAATCTTTCCATTGATGTATGGTGTGTTAGGATAGGACTGAGATACAGCTATTTGAAAATCTGGAATTTGAGGGTGCAAAAAATCAAAATATTAAGTAAATCACCTTTATAGTTGTCGAAATGAAGTCCTTAGCAATGCATATTACTAATCAAACATTACGTTTTGATATATTTACAGTATGAAATTTACAAAATATCTTCAAGGAACATGATCTTTACTTAATATCCTAATGATTTTTGGCATAAAAGAAAAATGGATAATTTTGACCCACACAATGTTATTGTTGGCTATTGCTACAAATTTACCCCAGTGACTTAAGACTGCTTTTGTGCTCCAGGGTCACATATAAGCTTTCTTTTATTTTCTCATAAGCAATCCTAGTTTTGTATTGTATCCTCATGGCTAATTTGATCTTGCTTTCGCACATGGGATGAGTAGTTTATAAAAGTACTAATAAAGGATTTTTTTGTACCTTCACTAACACTATTTTTGGTTCAAATCAAGCTCTAGTAATGTGATAAATTCCTAAATGAAAGCTGCTGAGAAATTAGTTGGATTTGCCTGTTATAAACATGTTTCCATTGACACTTGTATGTTTGTGAACTGGTTTCTATTGGCTGTTGTAGGTTTGTGAACTGGTTTCTATTGGCTGTTGTAGGTTTGTGAACTGGTTTCTATTGGCTGTTGTAGGTTTGTGAACTGTTTTCTATTGGCCTGTTGTAGTTTGTGAAGTTTCTATGGCTGTTGTAGGTTTTGTGAACTGGTTACTGTTGGCTGTTGTAGGTTTGTGAACTGGTTTCTATTGGCTGTTGTAGGTTTGTGAACTGGTTTCTATTGGCTGTTGTAGGTTTGTGAACTGGTTTCTATTGGCTGTTGTAGGTTTGTGAACTGGTTTCTATTGGCTGTTGTAGGTTTGTGAACTGGTTTCTATTGGCTGGTGTAGGTTGTGAACTGGTTTCTGTTGGCTGTTGTATGGTTTGTGAAATGGTTTCTGTTGGCTGTTGTAGGTTTGTGAACTGGTTTCTGTTGGCTGTTGTAGGTTTGTGAACTGGTTTTCTATTGGATGTTGTAGGTTTGTGAACTGGTTTCTATTGGCTGTTGTAGGTTTGTGGTTTCTATTGGCTGTTTTTGGTTGTGACTGGTTTCTATTGTTATAGGTTTTTGTGAACTGTTTTCTATTGGCTGTTGTAGGTTTGTGAACTGGTTTCTATTGGCTGTTGTAGGTTTGTGAACTGGTTTCTATTGGCTGTTGTAGGTTTGTGAACTGGTTTCTGTTGGCTGTTGTAGGTTTGTGAACTGGTTTCTGTTGGCTGTTGTAGGTTTGTGAACTGGTTTCTATTGGCTGTTGTAGGTTTGTGAACTGGTTTCTTGGCTGTTGTAGGTTTGTGAACTGGTTTCTGTTGGCTGTTGTAGGTTTGTGAACTGGTTTCTGTTGGCTGTTGTAGGTTTGTGAACTGGTTTCTGTTGGCTGTTGTAGGTTTGTGAACTGGTTTCTGTTGGCTGTTGTAGGTTTGTGAACTGGTTTCTGTTGGTGTTGTAGGTTTGTGAACTGGTTTCTGTTGGCTGTTGTAGGTTTGTGAACTGGTTTCTGTTTTGGCTGCTGTAGGTTTGTGAACTGGTTTTGTTGGCTGTTGTAGGTTTGTGAACTGGTTTCTGTTGGCTGTTGTAGGTTTGTGAACTGGTTTCTGTTGGCTGTTGTAGGTTTGTGAACTGGTTTCTATTGGCTGTTTGTAGGTTTGTGAACTGGTTTCTGTTGGCTGTTGTATTGGCTGGTTGTTGGCTGTTGTAGGTTTGTGAACTGGTTTCTGTTGGCTGTTGTAGGTTTGTGAACTGGTTTCTATTGGCTGTTGTAGGTTGTGAACTGGTTTCTATTGTTGTAGGTTTGTGAACTGGTTTCTATTGGCTGTTGTAGGTTTGTGAACTGGTTTCTATTGGCTGTTGTAGGTTTGTGAACTGGTTTCTATTGGCTGTTGTAGGTTTGTGAACTGGTTTCTATTGGCTGTTGTAGGTTTGTGAACTGGTTTCTATTGGCTGTTGTAGGTTTGTGAACTGGTTTCTATTGGCTGTTGTAGGTTTAGTTGTGAATTTTTCTATGTGTTGTAGGTTTAGTTGTGAACTGGTTTCTATTGGCTGTTGTAGGTTTAGTGAACTGGTTTCTATTGGCTGTTGTAGGTTTAGTTGTGAACTGTTTCTATTGTTTGTAGGCTGTTGGCTGTTGTAACTTTTCTATTGTAAACTGGTTTCTGTTGTGTTGTAGGTTTGTAAACTGTTTTTCTATTGGCTGTTGTAGGTTTGTGAACTGGTTTCTATTGGCTGTTGTAGGTTTGTGAACTGGTTTCTATTGGCTGTTGTAGGTTTGTGAACTGGTTTCTATTGGCTGTTGTAGGTTTGTGAACTGGTTTCTATTGGCTGTTGTAGGTTTGTGAACTGGTTTCTATTGGCTGTTGTAGGTGGGCTCATTCCAGGTCTTTGTTGAGGGATATAAAGACGCCGATTTCTGGCTGCGGCGGTTCGAGGCGGAGCCTTTACCAGAAAACACTAATCGCCAACTTCAGCTACAGTTTGAGAGACTGGTGGTGCTGGATTACATCATCAGAAACACAGGTAACCACGGAAATCAACAACTGCTAAAAAATGCCAAAGTGGTCACAAACACATTTTAACTGTATATTGTCTTTATTTAACTAATATTAATTTGTTGTATGGATCTGTAGATCGAGGAAATGACAACTGGCTCATCAAATATGACTATCCGATGGATACGTCAAGCAACAGGGTGAGTGGCCAGATGCGGGTTTAGATCGTTTTGGGAGATTTTCTGGTTTTATGTTCATATTTGTGTTTATCGAATGCTTTCTCATGCAGGACAGTGATTGGGTGGTGGTGAAGGATCCCATCATTAAACTGGCAGCGATTGACAACGGACTGGCCTTCCCTCTCAAACACCCGGATTCATGGAGAGCCTGTAAGCCAATCATCATCCACCTCACAAACACATGACCAACTGCTGGCCAATCACATTGCTATATTCTTGATGAGCATTAAATTCAAATATCATCATTGCAATATAATATATTTTGAGGTGTTTTGTGTCATTTAATGTAGTTTTTGCTCAGTCAGTTCAGTCTTTTTGTTGTCCTGTAGACCCGTTTTACTGGGCTTGGCTGCCGCAGGCTAAAGTTGTGTTTTCCCAAGAGATCCAAGATTTAGTTCTGCCCAAATTATCCGACCCGAACTTCATCAAAGACCTCGAGGAAGATCTGTATGAGCTTTTTAAGGTGAGTTTCCAGCTGGTGATTCACCAGTATGTTTGATTTGTGTTTTGAAATGAATACTCTGTATTGATTTGATATTTACTTTAACACTGACAGAAAGACCCGGGTTTCGACAGAGGACAGTTCAAGAAGCAGGTGTCGGTAATGAGGGGGCAGGTGAGTCCAAAATACTAAAAGCACTATAATATCACAATATTTGTATACGCTAGGGCTGTGCAATATTGATTTTCACCAAAAAATAAATCTATAAATATCGATAATAAACTTGATACATTTTTTTATGAGCATTTCAGTTTCATTTGAGAAAAGCTTCACACTGAAATGCAAAAGTTCATGAAATTATGACAGCGTATTACATTTGTATAGTAAATTGTACTTCTCAGAGTAATAATAATTTTAAAGAATATAATCAAACCAAAATATTTTTGTCCATGTTTGATGCATATAATATACAAGTTCTGTTGTGCAGAGCCTTGTTTCACAAAAATAGAAATGCAGTGTTGTATTATAAAATAATAGATATATCTTCCTTTGATTAACACATTAATCAACATTTTAAAACATGAAGTTTTAATAATTTCATTAGACACAATTTTGCTGTTGATTAATGTTTTAAATCATAAAACAGACTCCAGCAAAGTGAATAAATAAAATAAATTGGGGCATTATTGAGGTCCAACAAACATACTGTGATTAAAATTGACCAAATACTATCACTCAGCCCTATTATTTTCCCAGAATATTTTATTTAAACATTAAAAATGTTCTTAAAGGATTTCAAAAGGGACAAGGGTTCATGTGAGCTTTAACAAAACAAAACCTATTCAGCCTGATTTGCAACAATGAACCTCTATTTTAGTGATTATTTCCAGCAACTCAAAGCTGCTTGACTCTGAATACATTCTCAGAGCAGCTCTGATTCTAGATATCTCGTTCTGAGACGTTACCTTACAACACTTGCACACTGACGCGAACAGAGAGCAGGGCAGGTGAATGAACAGCACCCTATGATGTGACACCGTTCATCTGATGTCTCTGCGTTGCTCTAGATCCTGAACCTGAGTCAGGCGCTGCGGGAGGGCAAGACGCCGCTGCAGCTCGTGCAGATGCCGCCGGTGATCGTGGAGACGGCGCGAGCGCCACAGCGAGCCGACAGCGAGTCCTACACGCAGAGCTTCCAGAGCAGAAGACCCTTCTTCACCCGGTGGTGATGCGCGAGTACTGCCGGGATTTGGGGAGCAAACGAGAGTAGGAATAACTGATGAAAAACACTTAACTCTGGAGGAAAGCATTGCCTTGTTGAATGTTACGCTGCACACTAAGCCGCGTTCAGAACGGCCTGCATGTCGAGTCAATAAGACGATGAAGGAGAAACTTCCTGCTGTAGTGAAACCTCGATGCTTGACGGATGCTGCTCAGCTATATCCTTCATACACGTTTTCTGGTCAGGATTTTCTTGCCTCGCATGTGTTAGTTTCATTTCTCACAATCGTTGAAAGTCACTCTCTTGATTTTTTCCATTAGCATTATATGTTTTACACTCACGTTCATAACCTGGAGGCGGAGTCAACCGAGCGCGCGCAGAAACTCTGGAACGTTCCATTCTTTTTGTTCGATTTCATTTGAAAATGTAATTTGTTGTAATTTTTTTTAAACAATGTATTCACAGGTGTCAACAAAACTGACCTTAAAACGTGACCATGGACTGTACAATTTGTATGTAATGTATTTAATGAAAGATGCTAAAACTATACCCGTGCGATACTCAATAAAAGAACAGACTTGAGTTTGTCAAAAACAGTTTAATAGGAAGTTCCAGCTTAATCACGAGGAACAATCACTCTTGTGCATGTGGTAGTGTTTACTGATTTCGGCTACATGTTTTCTTCATATTGCTTATAAATGTCTGTCTGAGTGACAGAAGAAGACATAGTGTCCAGCATACTTCTACAGGTGATAATACTATCATTTACATATCACCACAGACTGTTTGTATCTAAAACAACACTAATGATTTAATGAGAACTGCAGTAGATGCTAATACATTCTTTTATTTTTGAGATATTAATCAACTGGAAGGCAAAATGCTCCCGTAAAAGAAGAACTACTGAGAAACTAGTGTTTCAGAAACAAAATTCAAGCATATATCATTAACTAATAGAAACCCAGCACTCATCAGCCCCGTACATTCATATACACACAAAAATAAAAGCTAATAGGGGCTCTGGAAGCTCCAGTGAGACTTAAATCACTGTATTTAAAGGAACCGATCACCTAAAACATGAAAATATTGTCATTTGCTCGCCCACATGTTGTTCTAAACCTGTATGATTTTCTCTTTGCAGTATGAAATAATTACAATGAACACATGATAGTGAATAGGCACAGATAAAATAAAATAAAAAGCCAAGAAAGCAGCTTAAAATAGTCTATATGACTCATGCACTGTTTTTCAAAGCTTCTGAAGTCGTATAACTTGGGATATAGTGCATAATCATGTTTGGTGGTGATTTTTTATATTTTTTCGAAGTTCAACTGCCTCCATTTACTCAAATACAAATACTACGGTGAATCCAACCTAATCAAGACACGTTTCACCCTGAAATCAAAAGGATTTTTTTTCTAGTTTTTTTTAAATTCTCATGCTCAAAGGTGATGCTCATTACTGAAATACAATATTGTTTTACTGTATTATAGTACAAAAAATACTGTAATACAATGATTTTATCAGCATAAACAGATACCACCATTATGTATAAATATTTTACCAAATGTATTTTTTTGGTAATGTATCAATAATACTTTTTCAATACAATTAATGGGAATTAGGTTTGTTTTTTAGTATAAATACTTTACAAATATCGATAATGTATCCTTATTGCAGTGCAAGTTATGACAATGTGTTTATGTGCTTTATGAAAAAGAAACATTATCATTGTTAATCTTTTGATTTTGGGGTATAATATGACCTGTAAATGTTCTTTACGAGATTCGGCCCCCCCCTTAAAAAGAGCATTGTATGTTTTCAATATTTTTCATAAAAGAGCAGCATAAGCATCTTTTTTGGCTCTGCACAAGAATTGTTTTGGGGGTTTGTAACAACATGAGGATGAGTAAATGAGACAGAGCTGTAATTTCTGGGTGAACTGTCCCTATAATAGTGTTTGACTGTTGTGCAATCAGGTCTGAGGACACAAACCCGGTTTCTCAGGACTGTAATCCTGCGGGATTATTGTTCCTGGTGCTGTAGTGTTGATCGTTGCTCAGTTAAGACTAGTGTTTGGAGGCGGTGGCTTCAAGTAAATCTCCGGTGACTGCGAGTCTCTCAGGCAGGAATCTGAGTGGATGCACTAGTGTCGGATCCGGTGCAGGTATCGCTCCGGGTCCTTCTCCTGAACGGCGTTCCAGCTCCACCTGGGGCCGCCCGAGGGCCCCTGAGTCTCTTCCTCCGGGGGCAGGAAGTCAGCTTGGTCACATGATCCAGACTCGAAAGAGCTCTGCACTCCACCGGCTCCCGAAGCAGATGCATCATCATCTTCCTTGTCTTTATTATCTTCATCTCCAGTTATGACTTCAGGTGTCTGTGCCAGTGAGCCCTCGTTGATTCTGAGGGGTGATTAAATCATAATGAATGCACTTGTTGGTTGTTGATCATTATATGTTATGTAATTACAGTATCATGCACATCTGATGTTCACCGGTGGGTGGGTGAGACCCACACCTGTTCTAGTTTGTTTACAGGGTCTTTAATGTGGCTGATCTCATGACCTTTATTTGTTTAGATTAGCATGTTTCCATTAACACACTAACACACACACACACCACACACACAACACGGCAGTGTGTGTAGCTGCCATGTGCATCTGAATAAACACTAGTAAAGTCAAGTTTCACCCTGAAATCAAAGGAAAGAGTTTTGTATTGAATAAAATAGTGCTTATGCATTTATTGATTTTCATCCAATATGTTTTTTGTAATTCTCATTCTCAAAGGTGATTCTCATTACTGAAATACAGTTTTACAATTTTACAAAAATACCACAATATAATGATTTTGACCAACTGCAATTAGGCTGTAAATAAATACTACAAATTTGAATAAATACTTTATTACTATAAATACTGTATAATTGCGATACGGAATTACTGGTAATTAGAATGTATTTATTTTATATAAATAGCAGTATAAATGTATAATTTTTATATTGTAAATAATGAAAATATATTTTTTTAAATACACGACCAATACAAATTATAGTATTTTATTATTGTATAATTATTATTTTTGCATTGCAAGTAATGAGAAAAAGCTTTGTTTGATTTTGTATAAATATCACTATAATTAATGTATTACTTTTACATTGCATTTCCAAGTAATGAGAATTCGTTTTTAAAATATATGATATTAAAAATATATATTTTTGCATTGCAAGTCATGAGAATTTGTTTTTTTGTTGTAAATACAGATATTAAAAAAATATTTTGCACTCCAAGTAATGAGTTATTATTTTTGCATGAGAAGTAAGAGAAAAAGAGGTTTGTCTTCAAGATTCAATCTCATTGTTTATCTTTATATTTTGGGGAATAATGTGACCTGGAAAAAAATAAAAATCTATCCACAATTTTAATTGAACTCGTGGTTGATGTTGGTTGCATTTTAAGTGAAAATGTACAAAATCAAAAGCAGGCTTTATTTTGTACATAATTTGTGTTTTATTCTGTACAAGTTAATTTCAATACTGAGGACTAAATTATTAATTAATTGTAATAGGCTACTTACATTTAGAGTTTTAAACCAAACACTACGTTATCAATACAATACAGCCACATACATGCGTTAACGAATACCATGTTCTCATCTTTTACTCATCTTGAAATAACTCCCTCTCACCTGAGATGACCGAACGCCCGCATCCATCGTGTTCCTGTGCCATCTTTATGAGCCTCCACCCTGAGGCCGCTCCGGTTCCTCGCTCGGACTCTGAGCCCCACCAGCGCCTGGGCCAGACCCGTCTCCACCTCCGCCCTGGCTCTGTCCTCGTCCTCCTCCCGGTCCGCTCCGTCCTCTCCGCGGTTCCCCCACACCATCCGCGCCCTCTGCTCAGCGTCCGGGTCTCCCGCCGCCTGGAAGAGCCGCCGCAGCTGCCGCAGGTTCACGCCCTGGAAGATGTTGGCGGTGCCGGACTTACGGTTCCGGCGCTCGGAGCCCGGCGGGCGGGAAAACGTGGGCTGGGACGGGCCTGCGAGAACAGGAGCTGCGGCCACGTCCTCCATCTGTGGAACAAGCGGTGAAGGTCACAAGGTCAAACGTTATATAGCACTTCTAAAAAGTTTTTTTATAAACTAGAGGTGCATCCCAAATCATGTTCTTATGCACTTCTATGATGTTTTAGTATAAATAGTGCGAGTTGTGGGTTCACACTGAAAATTCCAAAAACAACTAAGTGTGGAATGTTGGACACGTCATGCTTTTAAATGTTGCAGCTTTAATTCCGTCACAAGGGGGGGGGGGGCGATCCAATTATTGATGACAAAATAGTTTATAAAATCTATACGCTACATGTTCACTACATAGTGCATAGTGTATAAAGCGCATCATTTGGGACGCAGTATTTGTTTGTATACAGTCGCTAAAATGTTTTATTTTTCCTATGTTGTTAGCAACAGGATAACAACATGCTATGTGTTACAACATGCTAGCGATATACTAAAAGTGTTAAAACACATTAGCAATATGCTAGCTACAGGATAACAACATGCTAGCAACATACAAATCATGCTAACATGAACAGCTTGAGCAGATGAAAATTGTAACTTAATGAGTGTATGACAACCAGAAAATCAATCATTTGTATTGGGGTTGAATACTTAGAGATATTTTGCTCTGTTTTGTTTGGATTCAGGAAATGTAATAAAATAAATGATATTGCCCATCCTCTCGGGATACCTGTAATCCGTATTACAAGTACCCCAGGCACATCGTTTTTCCATTTTTAAAGCATAAACCCCATAAAACCGATGCGAGCTTCGGATCCTCCAATGTTTCTCTATGGCGCTGAAATCTAAAGATGTCTGAGTTCAGGTCAAACCATTTGTATTTCATGCATTGGTTTTGAGATGTTGTGCTATTTTGGTTCCATAACTTGTCTTCTTTCAGCCTAATGAAAAGAAAACACTGTCTCTGTGTCTGTACATTTCAGTTACAATGCATATCTTTAAAGGCAAGCAGTTTTTTCCTCATGCACTGAGCCAGAAATCTCCACTTCTGCAGTTTTATTCCTATCTATATTCTGCACTTTTATAGATAGGTTTGTTCATACGCCTCTAAAACATTTAACTCTGATATGTCAACAAAACAAGGGTTTATCCAAAACTCAGATTATGTTCTTAAAGTGTATGCAGATTAGTGCGTATTTAAATTTCAGAAAACAACTGTATTAATCAACCCGTGGTTGGTACGTCAATGGAAAAAGAGTATTTAAAAGCACTGCCGGTTCAGACATTAGCCTACTGACCTCCAGAGTCAAAGGCTATTAGCTGCTATTATTACAGCAGTCTAAGCAGGGAAAAACAAGCCTGTGTGGGGCTTCTGTGCATCCTAGAATCTGGCCATCATAGCCAAAACATCTACTAAAATAGCCTTTAATGGATTTATTGGGATGTTTATGTTGCTTGAAGAATATATAAGCAAGTCAGAAAGCATGGATACATTTTGAATGGTCTTCAGGGTAGACAATGTTACATTATGATGTAGTTTTGACATCTAGCAGCAGTTAACTTGCTAAGATAACCAGCCAAGCCTTGTTCAGAACAGAACACTGTGTGTACTTTACAGTGTGCACTGCATACTGTTCGTTTTAAAGTATGCATTACGCAGCGATTAACACGCAAACTGGCAGTCTCATTAAATGAGTATGAGTATGCTATTTATTGTATTGCTCAAAGATGAACAGGAATGTCTAGTTAGCTTGTTATCATTAGATCTGGGGAGAAACTGGATGACAAAGGGCGCATTGGCGTTGTGTTGATGCGTAACAAACGATCACTCGGCGTCTTCGAAATAATATAAAATATTGTAAACTAAATTAAAAGGCTCGCATTTCCAAAAGCTGTGTTGTTATTTTAAGTAAACAAAGTTTGAATATGCTTTCTGGTTTGAGTTCTCATAAATGATACATATGGGCAGGACTTTGATGACTGCTTTGGCTCATTAGCTTCGGTGATTATGATATATTTGTCATAAAGGCTAATGAAGTTTGCAGCTCGGTGAGTCACGTGACGGCACGGCAGTGACGCACGAGCATCCGCAGTGAGTGACAGCTGCGCGAGGACTGCCTGCACATAAGCCACTGTAAACCCCACTTCACACACATCCACTCAAATTACAGCACATAACAAAGGAGTAAAAGCACGTATTCAAGGATACATGCTCGGTTAAGAGTGACGGATCACAAAGACAAAGCGCAATCGTTGCGCGTTAGTCGTATTTCTAGATGGGAATGCGGTTCCGCTTTTGTGCGCTTCAGGAAAAACACATGAAAAAGACATCAACGACACAATTATGGAACAATATACTCACCTTTTCTGTGTGAACTAGTGTCTCTGAATCGTTTGCATGTTCTGTCTTTGGAATCGCATTAGGGAAAGCAGCAGAAGGTGTAGTAAACAGCAGCGCTGTTTGTCTCCGTCTGAGTCAAGCGAGCGGAACGGACAGAAAAGTTTAACGCTTAGAATCATCAACTGTACACTCTGACCAATGAGACGATCGGAATGATCGATTGAACCCGCCTCCAAACCGCGTCCAGCCAATCACATCTCTCCTTCATGCGCGTCGAATGGTCTGAATAGTACAGTGTGTGTGTGTGAGTGTGTGTGTGTGTGTGTGTGTGTGTGTGTGTGTGTGTGTGCGTTGTGTGTGTGTGTGTGTGTGTGTGTGTGTGTGTGTGTGTGTGTGTGGTGAGTGTGTGTGGTGTGTGTGTGTGTGTGTGTGTGACAGTGTAATCCTTCATTGACATCAGTGTTGCCGCACGCGTGCCAGTAGTATGTGAAACTGTCTCGAGAAAAAGAGAGAGAGAACACAGTTACATTTATTCTGATTTTTACATTTATTCTGATTTTTACAATCACCACTAATTTTTAAAAAAAGCATCAGTTTTGGGAATGTATAGTGATTATGTTAAAATTTATTAAAAGCATCCAGCACGATTTTTCTTTGAAGGTGTCTGTTATGTATTTTATTTATTTTTTATAATTTCCTTACAGGTGGCATTTGGCTCTGAACTTGTATTTTCCTTTATGTAACATCTGCTTTCTGAAGCATAACATTAAATAAGAACATAAACGTATATTGACAACCCAATATATATATATGGGGGGGGGGGGATTCGAGTGTTATGAACGAATGAATGAAACGCATTTGTCCGTGTTCAGTGTCTCTTCCGCGGCTTGCTTTTTTCGTCTCGTGCAAGAGACTTTACGTCATCCACGTTACATGATTTGACTGATTTTTCCGTAGAAAGGGCGACAACAGCACCGCATAACAATAAATGATCATTCACGTTTTCATAGCTGCTGGCCAAATTAAAAACAAAACTAAAATTAAACATCTTTGAGAGCAAGGGGGCCCCTGGTGTTTCGGGGGCCCTACGCAGCTTGCGTATTCTGCGTAAAGGGAGGATTGGCTTTGTGTTTATTTGCCACAGAAGCAATGTAGAAATAAAACCGAATTATTTATGACTTTTCGTTTACCGCCAAAAGAGGGGGACGCAGGCCAGTGTTGATTTAGCAGAACTAGTAAGAGTAATAATGTAGTATTCATATATATCCCCTTATATTTATGGATCCTCCTTTTTCTCCTTTATGGAAACAGGTAAAGCTGATAATATATATATATAACAATATCTCTTGATTTTTCTAAAAGCCATAAATAGTTTAAAATATATAAAAGAGAGAAAACATGAAAAACATATTTTGTACCACAACTAAACATCCTGTACCAAAGCAAGATCACAGTTTATACTATAGTTTTATGCAGTAGTATATAGTATTTATTATTATAATAATAATAATTTGCTATTGTAATCTTACAAGCATGGCCCTGAACATGCCAAAGCTCTTTTCTTTTGGGAATAATGCAATTGTGAAGCATCTCTCTGCTTTAAAATATAAAAGGTAATCCTCATCATGAACTGGAAACTTTGCAGTAAGTATTGATTCATTTAGTGTAATAATGCCATTTGATCTAGATGTGTCAGAATTAATGTCCCATAATGCATATGTCGGTGATTTATTTTACTGACACTCATGTCCATCGAAGTTCGACGCACAAATGTGCAAGAGAGTAAAAGCAAGCTGTTTGGCCCTTGACGTGAATCTCTCTGTCAGCTCAACCTGA